>JAJIBD010024095.1:0-213778 GCA_021461705.1 Cryptotis parvus
CAAGATCAAAGAAGGAAATCACATACAAAGGAACATCTCTAAGATTTACAGCAGACTTCTCTGATGAAACACTCCGAGCCCGAAAACAATGGTGGGATATTGCGAAAGGCTCAATGAACTGCAGGCTTCACCGAGAATTCTTTACCCGGCCAGGCTCACATTCAGATATGAAGGAAAGATACACAACTTCATGGATAAGCAACAACTCAGGAACTTCATGGACTCAAAACCAACTTTAAAAGAAGGACTGAAGGGTCTACTCTAATGCGACCAAACCCATAAGCACAACAAACACAAAAAGAAAGATGGCACAAAATCCGATGACAATAATCTCTCTCAATGTCAATGGTCTAAATGCACCAATTAAGAGACACAGAGTGACAAAATGGATTAAAAAATTGAACCCAACATTCTGCTGTCTACAAGAAACGCATCTGAATAAGCAGAACAAACACAGACTCAGAGTCAAAGGTTGGAAGACCATTCTCCATGCAAACAACTCCTCCAAAAGGCTGGTGTGGCCATATTAGTATCAGATAATATAGACTTCAGGCTTAAAAGGTTAGAAGGGACAACGAAGGCCACTTCTTATTAATTAAGGGGTATGTACACCAGGAAGAAATTACACTACTAAACATATATGCACCCAATGAGGGGTCAGCAAAATACATAAAACAACTGCTAAGAGACCTCAAAGAAGACATTGACAGTAGCACAATAATAGTTGGAGACTTCAACACTGCTCTATCAACGATGGACAGATCAACAAGACTGAAACTCACCAAGGAAATATTGGACCTGAAGGAAGAAATGGAAGAAAGAGAGCTAGTAGATATATACAGGGCTTTTCATGCCAAAAAAAGCTGAATACACATTTTTCTCTAGTGCACATGGAACATTCTCCAAGATAGACCACATGCTGAGCCACAAAGCATACCTCAATAAAATTAAAAAAGATAGAAATTGTGTCAACTATCTTTTCAGACCATGATGCACTGAAAATGGAAGTTAACCGTACGCAAAAACAGGGAGTCAAACCAAACACCTGGAAACTGAACAGCTCACTGCTGAACAACAAATGGGTCATAGAAGAAATCAAACAGGAAATCCAAAGATTTCTGGAAATAAATGAAAATGAAGATACCAATTATAAGAACTTGTGGGACACGGCAAAAAGCCGTGTTAAGAGGGAAGTTTATAGCCCTGCAAGCATTCATCAGGAAACAAGAAAGGGCCCACATAAATAACCTGACTACACAGCTGAAGACATTAGAAAAAGACCAACAAAAAGGAGCCCAACCCAGGCAGAAAAAAAGGAAATAATAAAACTTAGAGAGGAAATCAATGAGTTGGAAACCAAAAAAAAACAATCCAAAAGATTAATGAAACCAAGAGCTGGTTTTTTTGAAAAAATAAACAAGATTGACAAACCATTGGCAAGACTTGTAAGGACAGGAAAGAGAGAACCCAAATAAACAGAATCAGAAATAAAAAGGGTGACATCACAACAGAAACCACAGAAATCCAAAAGATCATCAGAGATTACTTTGAGAGCCTGTATGCCGTGAAACATGAGAATCTAGAAGAAATGGATCAATTCCTGAAGTCCTATAACCTCCCACGGCTGAAACAAGAAGACCTCCAATACCTGAATAAGCCTATCACCATTGAGGAAATAGAAACAGTAATTAAAAGACTTCCCAAACACAAAAGCCCAGGTCCAGACGGATTCCCTAGTGAACTCTACCAAACCTTTAAGGAGGACCTACTGCCAGTCCTTTTCAAGCTCTTCCAGGAAATAGAAGAAACAGAAACACTCCCAAACAGCTTCTACGAGGCACATATCACCCTGATACCCAAAGCAGGGAGAGACAACACAAAGAAAGAAAACTACAGACCAATATCCCTGATGAACACGGATGCTAAGATCTTCAACAAAATACTAGCAAACAGAATCCAAAGACTCATCAAGAAGATTATACATCATGACCAAGTTGGATTCATCCCGGGAATGCAAGGATGGTTCAACATTCGCAAGTCAATCAACATAATACATCATATCAATAAAAGAAAAAATAAAAACCATATGATCCTTTCAATAGACGCAGAAAAAGCATTTGACAAGATCCAGCACCCGTTCATGATTAAAACGCTCCAGAAAATGGGAATTGAAGGGACTTTCCTCAAGATAGTTACAGCCATCTACCAAAAGCCCACAGCAAGCATCATTCTAAATGGGGAAAAGTTGAAAGCCTTCCCCCTGAGATCAGGGACAAGACAAAGGTTGCCCCCTCTCACCTCTTTTATTCAATATAGTACTGGAAGTACTTGCCATAGCAATCAGAGAAGAAAAGGACATCAAGGGCATCCAGATAGGCAAGGAAGAAGTCAAGCTATCATTATTTGCAGATGACATGATATTATACCTAGAGAACCCTAAACTCTCTACCAAAAACTCCTAGAAACAATAGACGCATATAGTAGAGTGGCAGGATACAAAATCAACACCCAAAAGTCAGTGGCTTTCCTATATACAAATAGCGAAACAGAAGAAAGGGATATTAAGGAAACAATTCCATTCACAATTGTGCCACAGAAAATCAAATACCTAGGAATCAACTTACCCAAGTATGTAAAGGACCTGTACAAAGAAAACTACAAGACACTGCTCCAAGAGATAAAAGAGGACACAAGGAAATGGAAACACATTCCCTGTTCATGGATGGGGAGAATCAACATTGTCAAAATGGTAATACTCCCTAGAGCTCTGTACAGATTCAATGCAGTCCCTATAAGGATACCGATGACATTCTTCAAAGAAATTGACCAAACGCTCCTGAAATTTGTATGGAACAATAAACCCCCAAGGATAGCTAAAAGCAATCCTCGGGAAAAAGAAGATGGGAGGCATCACCTTTCCCAACTTCAAACTGTACTACAAGGCAGTAGTAATTAAAACAGCATGGTATTGGAATAAAAACAGACCTGTGGACCTATGGAATAGAATAGAGTATCCTGACACCCAACCTCAAACACATGATCATTTAATCTTTGATAAAGGTGCAATGAGTCTAAAATGGAGTAAGGAAAGCCTCTTCAACAAGTGGTGTTGGGAAAACTGGGCAGCAACGTGTAAAAAAATGAATTTGGACCTGTGTCTAACACCATGCACAAAAATCAGATCAAAATGGACTAAAGATCTCAATATCAGACTTGAATCCATAAAGTACATTGAAGAAAATATAGGAAAAACCCTCCACGACATTGAAGCTAAAGGCATCTTCAAAGGTGAAACATCACTAACAAAGCAACTAGAAGAAAAGATAAACATATGGGACTACATGAAACTGAAAAGCTTCTGCACCTCAAAAGAAACAGTGACTAAGATACAAAAGCAGTCCACAGAATGGGAAAGAATATTCACCCAATACCCATCTGATAAGGGGTTAATATCCAGGATATATCAGGCACTGGTAGAACTTTTACAAGAAGAAAACAAACAACCCCATCAAAAAATGGGGACAAGAAATGAACAGAAACTTCAGCAAGGGAAGAAATTCGAATGGCCAAAAAACATATGAAAAAATGCTCATCATCACTAATCATCAGAGAGATGCAAATCAAAACAACAATGAGATACCACTTTACACCACAGAGACTGGCACATATTCAAAAGAGCAAGAACAACAAGTGCTGGCGTGGATGTGGGGAAAAGGGGACACTCATCCATTGTTGGTGGGAATGCCGGCTGGTACAGCCTTTCTGGAAAACAATATGGACTTTCCTCCAAAGACTAGAAATTGAACTCCCATTTGACCCAGCCATACCACTCCTGGGAATCTACTCTGGGAAACCAAAAATACGCAGCGGAAACACCATCCCTACTTTTATGTTCATAGCAGCATTATTCACAATAGCCAGAATCTGGAAGCAACCAGAGTGCCCGAAAATCGATGACTGGATAAAGAAGCTTTGGTACATCTACACAATGGAATACTATGCAGCTGTTAGGAAAAATGAAGTTATAAAATTTGCCTATAAATGGATGGACATGGAGAAGATTATGTTGAGCGAAATTAGCCAGAAGGAGAGAGACAGATACAGAATGACTGCATTTATTTGCATGGCATAAATATATATGTACATATTATGATACCAATATCCAAGGTCAAGTGAAACATATATCAGGAGGTCTTGTCAAAGGTGGAGATTATCACAAACGTGTGGGAGTCAGGAGTTTAGGTAAGACAGAAAATGGAACAGGGGGCTAACAATAGTCGAGGGTACTAATGCCAACCTAGAACTGAGCATTAAATAGAGGCAAAAGGATACAAATGACAACCTTTTAATGTATGTTCTGTAATCCATAGTCTGGAAGGGAAGGAAAAGAGAAAGAGAGAGAAAGGGAAAGAAATAAAGAACCTGCCATGGAGCAGGGCTGGGGAAGGGGAGGGAACCGGGGATGTTGGTGGTGGGAGATGGGCACTGGTGGAGGGACGGGTGCTGAAACACTGTATGACCAAAACCCAAACATGAACTTTTTAATTGTATATCTTTTTTATTTGTATATCTCACGGTGGTATAATAAAAATACTTAAAAAAAAAAAAAAAAGAATCAGGAGCCGGAGTGATAGCCCAGCGGGTAGGGCATTTGCTTTGCACGTGGCCGGCCCATGCCAGCCCAGGTTTGATCCCCGGCATCCCATATGGTCCCCTGAGCACTGCCAGGAGTAATTCCTGAGTGCAGAGCCAGGAGACACCCCTCAGCATTGCCAGGTGTGACCCTAAAAAGAAAAAAAAAAGAATCCTGTCTACCGTATCTCGTCAATGGAAGAACACAACAAAATTTGTTTAATTTTAGATTTGTAGCACATAATGACTTTGGGAGGCTTATGGATATCTAGAGAGCAAGGTTGATTAGACTGTTGTATATAGTGATATGAAGCTCAAGAAAGAAGTCTAGGTAGAAGATTAGTTTCAAAGACATCCATTTGTATAGCAAGTCTTGCCACGGGAGTGGTAAGCTGAAGACTTATGAGATGACAATGGTTGAACCGCTAGAAAGTGAACAGTTTCAGAAGTGAAAAAAGAGAAAGGGGAAGGCACAAAGATTATGTTTTTCCTGTAATGATCACTTGATCACTTGATATCCTGTTATTTGTCGATTTGCTTGAGCCGGCACTAGCACGCTTCCATTTGTCCCTGTCACGTGCTAGTGTAGCCCAATGGCATCTGCTTGCTCAAGGAATACGAGGAGCCTCAAACCATTCATTCAGGGTCTTGATGAAGAAGGCTAACCATCTTGTAGGTGGGTGGCCACGTGATCTTTGATGTCCCGGGATCTCCAGTCAGTAACGGCTCTAGACCAGCAGTCATCTCCAAATTGCATTATGTCCAGCCCATCTGATTTTTGACGCCTTGGAAAATGAGACAGCACCCCTGATTCTCGATCATTGATGGAGTTGGAACTCTGAATTCCTTCTCTCACTTGAGTGAGGCATGATATTCCAAGAATAGCTCTTTCGATTGTCGTTGGGAGAATGATGGAGTTGAAGACATGTGCCCGGAACCAGAGGTTCTTTGTCCTTTTTAGCTATTTCTTCAGTGCTCTTGAAGGTGTTCCATGCCACTATCTTTCTCCTGGGCAGCTCAGGTGCTAGGTCATTTGTCATGCTGAGTTCTCAACTTAGGTACACATAACTGCTGCATTCAGAGATGTTTGTTCCATGAGAGTGAATGGAGTATCTGGAACTAGTTTTTCATGAACATTGTTTTGTTGAGATTAAACTGTAGACCTATCTTTCCACATTCTCGGTCAAAGTCAGCCAGCATTTGTGCCGCTTGGCTAATGTTTGGTGTTATTAGAACGATGTCATCAGCGAAGTGGAGGTAGTGTATTTGCCGACTGTCTATCTTCACTCCCATTCCTTCCCATTCTAATTGTCGTATGACGTTCTCAAGGGTGGCACTGAAGAGTTTTTGGTGAAATGGTATCACCCTGACAAGCCCGTCCTTTTGACATCGATGATCAGTTCCCTGGAGAATGGTGAGATCCTGGTGGTGAATCTGTAATACAGCTCACGAAGGATCTTGATGTACTTGGTATGAATGCCCTGTTTGACTAGGGGCTTCAATGACCACTCGGTTTCCACAAAATCAAAGGCTTTCTTTAAATCAATGAATGTGAGACAGAGCCACATCTTGAACTCCCTACAAACCTCAATGAGCTTGGCTATCATGTGGATATGGTCGATTGTGCTGAATCCTTTTCGGAAGCCTGCTTGCTCGCATGGTTGTCCTTCATCTAATGTTCTGCCAATCCTGTTCACGATGACTCGAAAGTGAACAGCTTGTAGATGACATACAACAGGCAGATGGGGCGATAGTTGCCAATGTCATGGATGTCTCCCTTCTTGAACAGTAGAACTGTCCTGCTGGTTTTCCATTGGGATGGCACCTTGCATTCAGACAGCTAGCGTGTGAAGAGCCGAGCCAGTGTATTGATGAGTATTGATGGCAGATTCTTCAGGTGTTCACGGTCATGTGGTTCATCAGTAAATTAACAAGAGTATTCTACCTGCCCCTCTCAGAGAGCCCGGCAAGCTACCGAGAGTATCTCACCTGCACGGCAGAGCCTGGCAAGCTGTCCGTCACATATTTGATATGCAACAACCAGTAAAAACAATGGGTCTCATTCCCCAACCCTGAAAGAGCCCTAAATACAGCAGCGCTAAGAAGGATGTGCAAGGAAAGGCTGATAAAATCTCAGGGCCAAGCTAGGCTCCCAAAACGAAGGACTAAAATGACTGTCTGTACTTTCAATGCACATACATTGGCATTGGAACCATATATAGAGGACCTGATGGTGCAAGCACAAAAGATCAAGTATGACATCATTGGTCCGACTGAGACGAGAAGGTATCAATCACATCATGCAGTTTTAGACACTGGAGAAGAACTGTTCCTCAGAATATGCAACGAAAGAGGCATTGGTGGTGTCAGTGTTCTTGTCATCATAAACTTGGCCATGAGCATTGATTCATTTGAATGCCTAACAAGCCGAATTGGACGATTACACTTGAAGAGATGTGGCTCACTGCCTGCAGTTTCTATCTTCGTTGTCTACACACCAACATCCACATACAAGGGAAAAAGAAGTTGAGAAATTCTACATGGAACTAGAGGAGTTCTATAAAGAAGATGACACCTTCTACAAGAAGATCATAGTCAATGATTTTAATGCCAAGATAGGACGGAGAATATCAGCTGAAGAAATCCACATCGGGACCCATGGACTAGAACAGAGGGAGAGACTATCTGAGGTCATCATGTTGACCAAGACCATTCATGGGAACTCACAGTTCCAGAAGGCTGAATCGAAACGTTGGACATGGGAATCTCTTGGTGGACAGTTCCACAATGAAATTGACCACATCATCTTCAATTGATAGTTTTGCCTGACTGATGTCACTGTAGTCCCAAAATTCTAAACAGGATCAGAACACCGTCTCCCTTCATGCAAAATTCTACTTCGCGGAACAGGGAGAAAGGGCTGCCAAGTTTATGAAGAGAACTCCCAGAATGACCATCAACTGGGAGCTCTTTGGCACCATTGCAGCAACATGGGAAGATACCATCATTAACAACATCGATGAAGAATACAACCGACTGGTTCAGCACCTCCATGATTGTGCTAAGAATGCCGAGAGAGAGAAAGACACAAAAGGACGCCTGTCTTCAAAAACTCTCGAGCTCATTCGCCAACATGGCAAGGCGCGAGCCTCAGACAACCAAATGCTAACGTCCAAGCTCACAAAGCAGTACAGAGAAATGATAAAGGAAGACCTCAAAGAGAGAAGAGCAGAAATACTGTCTGATGCAGCAGAAACCGGGAAAAGCATTCGCAACGCCTGCCTGTCTTTCACCAACTATAAAACCAAGATGACTGCCCTCCGATGTCCTGATGTATCTATCACATCTTCCAGAAAGGCAATGGAAAAGATTATCCATGACTTCTACCCGGATCTCTTTGATAGCCACGCCCACCTGCCCACATACCAAATTCCGCAGGATGGATATGTCATTCCCAATGTTCTCCCTTCTGAAATAGCCGGCCCAGACAAAGTCAGACCTGAACACCTGAAGAATCTGCCTGTAATATTACTTTAGATAAAACATATTCCAGTTATATCTCAATCTTCAAGACTGAGTTATAAGACCAAAACTAGCTACAAGAGAATAGAAAGAATGTAGTTAGCTACTATGTGGCTATGTAACTCTCCAGCTTAAAAAAATAATCATTATTTCTAGGAAAGGATGAATGTATAATATGAGGTAAATAACAGTCTCACAGTATACCCTGGCCTACAATGAGAAGCAACCGCCACAATATGAATTAACTGTGAAATAGTGAGGGAATTACAGAAAAAAGACATAGCAAAGGTTTCTGCCTTGGTCTGGAAAGTAATAAATATATTTTTGAGGAAGAAAAAAGAGTAAAAAGAGGTGGATAAATAGGTGAGAAGTAGAAAGAGAAGGAGAAGGGGGAAGACAGCAAAGGAAGCATGAATTAAGCTGTAGAATGAGACACAGGGGAAACAGTTTAAGGCCCTCTTGTAGTCTGACGGGTGGAGAAGAGGCAGAGTGGAGCTTTACACATCCTGCATGAATGTATGAGCAGACACACATTTTCAACTCATCTGGGTAAACACCAAATAATATGATTGTTCAATATAGTAATCATATGTTTATTTTTAAGAGAAACTATCAACTGTATTCCAAAGTGGTTTTCACATTTTTACTTTCCTGCCAGTAATAAGAAAAGCTCTGTGGTGGGGGCTGGAGTGACAGTACATGGGGGAGGACGTTTGTCTTGCACGTGGCTAACCTGGGTTCGATTTCTGGCATTCAATATGGTCCCCCAAGCACCACCAGGTGTAATTCCTGAGTGCCGAGCCAGGAGTAACTCCTGAGCATTGCCAGGTGTGATGTAAAAAAAAAAAGAGAAGCTCTAAAAAAGACTATAGTGGGGCCCCACAAAATGCTCCAGCCCGTTACGGAAGTTCAACTTCTGGTGCCATCTGCAGTGCAAAAGGTAATCACGACGGTTGCTGGACAGAACTCCCAGAAAGTGGGATGAGTAGATGTAGGTTTCTAATCCGAACATCTAGATGAAGGAAGGGGTCAATTACTGCAAGAACATCAGAGAACAACAGTGTTATGTTTATTGGGTTACTCTCAAAAACAGAATAGTTTCTGCTTCAGTACAGGCTGGCACTGAGGTTCTCTGAAATAGCTAATTGGAACTTTTTCAGTAAACTGCTGTCTTAAATATTGATAATCTGAAAACAAAGGGGAAATATTTCTGATATTTTATGGCAATGAACCCTGAAGCCATGAAAACAAATTCCTTGGCTTGAAGAAGATAGGAAGATTATTAGACAGCAGAGAAGAGAGATCACTAATGCACACATTTAAGAGGTGATGATGATGAAGGGCTGGAGAGACAGAGCAGTTGCAGAAACTATTCTGCAGAAACTATTCTGTTTTTGAAAGAAACTCACTAAACATAACACTGTTGTTCTCTGATGTTCTTGCAGTAAGTGACCCCTTCCTTCATCTACAGCAGGTATGGTGCTAGTCTTGCAAGCAGCCAACCTGGGTGTGATCCCCAGCATTCCATATGGTTTCCCTGAGCACTGCCAGGAGTTAATTCTGAAGTGCAGAGCCAAGAGTTTCCTCTGAGCATCACCGGGTATGGCCCAAAACATAAAAATATTAAAAAAGGGGAAAAGGGAGAGAGAGAGGGAGGGAGAGAGAGGTAAGGAGAGAGACAGAAAAACAGAGAAGGAGGGAGGGAGGGAAGGAGAGAGAGGAGAGAGAGAGAGAGAGAGAGAGAATGAGGCAGGTAACAATAGAAATCCGTCATGTTATTCCCCAAGATTCTGAATAAGACTGAGGTGAGACCTAGTAATTTTTGAAATGAAGGAACCCTAACTAATTCTGATAAACTGGATCTAGAGAGTTCTGGTAAATCACTACGCCGATCGAATAATAGCATTTAGAGATATTCTGTGGAGGAGGAAAGGAACTCCATGGTTACGTTACGTAAGGGGTGTTACATGGTCCACCACACACACCATATTCACTCTTGCACATTTTCAGTTCATAACAACAAATAATTTCCCCAAAGTTCTATATTTCATAACATAATCTATACAACTGATCAACAAACTGCTCCTCAAATTAGTTATTAGCTTTGAAATATATTTTGCAGGGGGTAGACGGTATGTCATCCCTGACAGTGCCTGGGGACACTCCCAGCCCAGGCTTTGAGGTCACTTTTGGAAGTCTTCCAGGGATCATGTGGTGCTGGGATTAAACTCAGGGCTCCAGCATCCAAAGCTTACATGTAATTTCACAATCTGAAAGCATTGCCAGACTTAACAAAATATAGGGAATAACTATAACCCATAATGATAAGATTAGTAAAGACGAACTTTGCACCTAGAAATGTTCTGGGTTAGTAAAAGATTAACATCACACCTAGAAATGATAGTCTACAAAGACATAAATAGCAGAAACGAATAAATTTAAGTAGAAGACACACTTAAGGAAATAAAATCTTGAGAGGTTGTTTAAGACATCAAGAGGAATAAGTAGCAAATAAAGTATTCTTTTTTTTTTTTTTTTTTTTTCGCTTTTGGGTCACACCTGGCGATGCTCAGGGGTTACTCCTGGCGTTGCTCAGGGGACCATATGGGATGCCGGGATCGAACCCGGGCCGGCATGGGCCGGCCACGTGCAAGGCAAATGCCCTACCCGCTGGGCTATCGCTCCCGCCCCAAATAAAGTATTCTGAAGGCTGCAAACCATTACACAATTTTAGTTTTTATTAAATGACAGTGTACATTAATACTGTTGCTGTCTATATAGTCATGCCTATTCATCTTTCTCAAAAACTGCCCTTAAACCCACTAAGAATTTTATTTGTGTGTTTTGTTTTGGGGCAACAACCCAGTGCTTGCTCTTGGCTCTATGTTCAAGGAACACTCCTGGCTGTACTTGGAAGATCATATGTGGTACTGGAGATTAAACCTGGGTCAGCTGCATGCAAGGCAAGTTAGTACTTTAACCCCTATACTATCTCTTCAGCTCAACAATTAAGCATTTTTTCTGCATTGTTCAAAACTGGAAACGTTTTTTGTTAACTAGCACTTTTTTTTTTTTTTTTGCTTTTTGGGTCACACCTGGCAATGCTCAGGGGTTTCTCCTGGCTCTGCACTCAGGAATCACTCCTGGCGGTGCGCAGGGGACCATGGGATGCCGGGGATCGAACCTGGGCCGGCATAGGCCGGCCGTGCAAGACAAACGCCCTGCCCGCTGGGCTATCGCCTGGCCCCTATAGCACTTTTTAAAAGTCAGGATGAGCCAAAGATTAGATCAAAATGACGACTGAATTTAACTAAATAAAATTCCAAGTTTCTACTGGTACTACACATCTCTAAGACATTCTCTAGACACGTCTCCGGGGATGCTCAATACTGTGTTAAATATAGTTTCCTAATGAAAAAAAATAAATGCAACAGTCCTACTGATGTGAAAGATATTTTACAGGAATGTCTGGAATGAGGCTGACCCCTAGAGGCCTTTCTGAACTATTTTGAGTTTAGTGTTATGGCTGACCCACCTTTATCTCAGTTTTTAGTTCTTTTCTACATGCCCTTGTTCTAAAAATGGCTCTTTGCATGTACTGCTCCAAGACTGGTGATAACTGATCACTAGACTTTTTATATTCTTTCCTAGGCACAGTGGTATTACCTATAAAGTGTCAGTCACCATGCTAAATTGCTAGTAGAGAAGACCCTAATAATCTCACCACTGAAATTATTAGCCAGTATCAATTTTGTACCGTCAGTTCTTACATAAAACAGAGAGATCAACTGGAGAACTCAAGCTTTATTTTCATCAGAAAATTTTTTTAATTAAACAAGAAGAAAATTTTAAAGAATTAAGTTAAAATAAAAAGTCTTGTACTTTAAGCAGGGAAGCCAGCTTCAATCACTTCCAAATAAATTTAGAACAAAACCAAACTTCTGGGGCTGGAGTGAGAGTTCGACAGGCTGCTTGCATGCTGCGCATGAGGGAAACCCGAGGAGGAATATGGTACCTTTGGTCTTCTGAGAACCACGGGGTGTGGTCCCCAAACCCAAACTAACAACAACACAAACTCTAGTCACTGAGTACCTTTTATCCTGGCCTGGACTGTCACTGTCATTTCGTATCTCTCTGCTTATCTGCTCAGCAAATCTAGCTACAAGCCTTCTCTCTTTTGTAAGAATACAAAACCACTCCTGCCTAAGAATCCTTTTCATCATGCACTCAAAAGCAATATTTAAATGTCCCTAATCCTGTCTGGTCACCTATCCCAGACTATATCTTCATAGCACTTCTCATTATCTGACAGCATATTATTTTTATCTGTTTCTCATCTGTCTCCATTTTCTAAAAGTAGAATACTATTGATACCTCACATCTGTTAGAAGCGTTATTTACAAAAGACAACAGAAAACTACTGTTGACAAGGATGTGGAGAAAAGGAAATCCTTTCCAACTGTTGGTATGCAAGTAAATTAGCATAGTCACTATGGGTAACATGATAAAGGTTCCTCAAAATATCAAAAAAAAGAACCACATTACCCAGAAAATCAAACCAGTATTTCCAAGAGCTAATCTGTATTCCTACATTCACTGAAGCATGAGGGTAGCCAAAACACTGGAACAACCTAAGTGTACATCACAGATGAATGAATAAAGCAGATGTGGTATGTGAGGAATGTTACTCAAGGTGAGAAAAGAAGGAAATTCTACCATTGTGGCAATAGAGATGGATCATGAGACATTATGCCAAATTAATAATAAGAGACATAAAATATTACATAGTTTTACCTTATATGGAATCTTAAAATTCATAGAAACAGTGCTGAACAGAGGTCAGGCAGGAGAAGAGAGGAGATGGTGAGAATTTCGAGTTATAAGAGAAGTACTTTTACGGGAATCTAAAGACCATGTTAGATACCTGAATACAGCTAAAAGAAATATCGAGGGCCGGAGGAGCGATAGCACAGCAGGTACGGCGCTTGCCTTGCACACAGCCCACATGGGTTTGATCCCTGGCATCCTATATGGTCCCCCCGAGCTCTGCCAGGAGTAATTCCTGAGCATTGCTGGGTGTGACTCAAAAAAGCAAAATAAATAAATAAATAAATCTTGAATGTTTTCAACATACACAGAAATAAGTATATAAGGTGACAGATGTGTTAAATCATCAAAACATTTGTAATACAACTATGCATCAAATCAAGTAATACACCTTATCTTATACAAAAGTATATGTCAATTAGAAAACAAAATAGGGTTGGGGATGAATTAGATTGCCATGAAATAGCTTGCTTACTGAAGTATTGAGCAATTAGAACAGCACCTGCCACATAACCCCCAACAAGTATTTGTGAGTGAAACAATCACTGAGTAGCTGAGTGGCGGTTCACATTTAGGTCTGCTTGGCTGCTCACCCCTCGTGCTTGCCAACTTCGTGAGGGCAGACTCTGACTTAACTTCATATCCCATAGCTACACTGTGGGATGTACAATCTGTACACACCGAATAACATTTTAGATTTCATACTGTAAGTTCTTAATACTAACATACAAAAATCAGTAACAATAAACAGTATGTGAATACCTTCTTACACCTACTAACTGATTTTTCCCAACAATACTGAGCTCAGGATGGGACCTGACGCAATACTTTTCTTGGCTTTTTTTTTTAGCTTTATTGAAACACCATGATTCACAAAGTTTTTCACAGTACATTTGTTTCAAGCACTCAATATTCTGAGACCAGTCCCGACACCAGTGTACCCTTACTGCCACCAAAGACCCTCACTTCCCATCCCACCCCAT
The DNA here is from genome assembly GCA_021461705.1 of Cryptotis parvus. Lineage (NCBI taxonomy): Eukaryota > Metazoa > Chordata > Mammalia > Eulipotyphla > Soricidae > Cryptotis > Cryptotis parvus. The sequence continues at coordinate 13,965 of JAJIBD010024095.1, forward strand.
CCTCATGCCTGCTCCCTGAGCAAGCACTAACTATATTACTTATTTAAAATATATATTGGGGTGGTATTGTTGAAGTCATGACCTCTTTACTGGGTTGTCACGTGCAAATTGAACCATCTGTGTTATTGCTTTCACTTACTGAACTTAGTAAATATAGTGGGCTTCTACTCAATTTTTTAATAAAGATGTTCATTTTAATTTCTCACAAATGTTAATTTCTTACAAATTTTGGGTTCAATACTAAACCCCAAACCCACCACTATTGCAATTATGGACAATAACTACTTCAAATTTTCACAACCACTGTTTGAGCCTATCCTAAAGCAGACCCTGAATTTTTTTATATTCCTCATTAGAACTAATTTACTAAATATGATCGAGAAATATGTTCTTAAACAAAAGTTAGAAGAGAAGAAATACTGGAAGATGCAGCAGAAGCTGGGAAAAGCATTCGCATCGCCCGCCTGTCCTGTGCCAACTATAAGACCAAGATGACTGCCCTACGACACCCTGATGATTCTATCACATCTTCCAAAAAGGCAATGGAGAAGATTATCCATGACTTCTACTCAGATCTCTTTGATAGCCACATCCACCTGCCCACATACCAAATTCCACAGGATGGATATGTCATTCCCAACATTCTCCCTTCTGAAATCCGACATGCCAACTCATCGGTAAAGAAGGGAACAGCACCAGGCCCAGACAAGGTCAGACCCAAACACCTGAAGAATCTGCCTTTGGTACTCATCAATACACTGGCTCGTCTCTTCACATGCTACCTGTCCGAATGCAAGGTGCCTTCCCTATGGAAAACCAGCAGGACAGTTCTACTGTTCAAGAAGGGAGACATTCACGACATCGGGCAACTATCGCCCCACCTGCCTGTTGGTCATCATCTACAAGCTGTTTACACGGGACATCCTGAACAGGATTAGCAGAACACTAGATGAAGTACAACCATGTGAGCAAGCTGGCTTCTGGAAAGGATGCAGCACAATCGACCATATCCACACGGTAACCAAGCTCATTGAGGTTTGTAGGGAGTACAAGATGCTGCTCTGTCTCACGTTCATTGATTTACAGAAAGCCTTTGATTCTGTGGAGACTGAAGCAGTCATCGAAGCCCTAGCCAAACAGGGTGTTCAAACCCAATACATCAAGATCCTTCGTGAGCTGTATTACGGATTCACCACCAGGATCTCACCATTCTACAAAGAAGTGATCATTGATGTCAAAAGAGGGGTTCGACAGGGTGATACCATTTCACCAAAACTCTTCAGTGCCACCCTCGAGAACATCATGCGACAATTAGAATGGGAAGGAATGGGAGTGAAGATAGATGGTCCGCAACTACACCACCTCTGCTTCGCTGATGACATCATTCTAATAACACCAAACATTAGCCAAGCAGCACAAATGCTGGCTGACTTCGACCGAGAATGTGGAAAGATAGGTCTACAGCTGAATCTAAAGAAAACCATGTTTATGAAAAATGAACTAGTTCCAGAGGCCCCATTCACTCTCAATGGAACAAACATCTCTGAATGCAGCAGTTATGTGTACCTAGGTCAAGAAATCCACATGATGAATGATCTAAAACCTGAGCTGCGCAGGAGGAAGAGAGCGGCATGGAATGCCTTCAAAGGCATTGAAGAAATAACTAAAAAGGACAAATAACCTCCAGGTCCGGGCACATCTCTTTGACTCCACCATTCTCCCTGCATTAACATACGCCTCAGAGACCTGGGGTCTCCCAGAGAGGAATCGAAAGAGCTATGCTTAAAATATCACGCCTCACTCAATGAGAGAAAGAATCGGAGTTCCGACCTCCGTCGCTATTCCAGAATCAGGGACGCTGTCTCGTTTGCCAAGGCGTAGAAAGTCAGATGGGCTGGACATGTAATGTGATTTGGAGATGACTGGACTAGAGCCCTTACCGACTGGATCCCATGGGATGTCAAAGATCATGTGGCCGCCCACCTACAAGATGGTCAGACTTCCTTGTCAAGACCCTGAAGGAAGAGTTTGATGCTCTTCATATTCCTAAATCAACCAGATGCCATTGGGCTACATTGGCACATGATAGGGTCCAATGGAAATGTTGCTGGTGCCTGCTCAAGCAAATTGATGAAGAACGGGATTTAAGTGATCAAGTGATTAAGTGATCAAATGAAAGTTAATGAGGATTATTCAATCTCACAATGGACCCACTGGGTCATTAAGTCCTTTGAATAAGAAACCATTGATATTGCTCCCCTTTTTTATTCCTTCCTTTTCCTTTTCTTTCCCTCTGCTTCTCTTCTCCCTCCTCCCCTTTCCTCCCTTCATTTCTATTTTTTTTTCTTTTTTAGGTCACATCCAGCGATACTCAGGGGACTACTCCGGACTCTGCATTAAGGAATTACTCCTGGTGATGCTCTGGGACCATATGGGATGCCAAGGATTGAACCCAGGTCAGCTGCGTGTAAGGCAAATGCTCTAACCAGTGTGCTATTGCTCTGCCCCCCCTTTTCTTTTGTATGTGTTTAAGGAAAGTGGTTTACAATGTATTTTGTTTCCTGCAAAGTAAAAGCATATTCCACCAGAACTGAAAGATAACTTATTAAATGAGAGAAGCTATTTTCACATAATACAATCAACAAAAACTTGATATCCTAAGGGCATACACACAGACACACAGACACACACCAGAAATGGATAGATATCATGAATAGAACACTTCTCTCCCACACACACATACACAAACATACACACACAAAGACATACAAAGACATACAAATGGGCATGTGAAAAGATGATAATAATCTCATTACTAGGTAAATGTAAATCCATGAAATATCAGCGCACACCTATAAGAATGTCTGTTACAGAAAGAACCAAAAAGTAATAACTGGAAAGATGTGGCAAGAAGAAAACCTTGTACACTGTTGGTGAGGATGCAAAGTGCTACATCAATCATGGGATGGGATCACTCAAATAACTCAAAATAGAAATTCCACATAATTCAGTTACCCTACTTCTGGGTACTGACCTGAAAAATACCAAAACATTACTTGTAACAAACCTATGCACTCCCATGTTTACTGCAGTATTGCTTATAAAGGCAAGAATTGGAAATAACCAGAGAGTTAAAGTTAGGTTGCTAAACTAAGGGTTAAGCTAATGTATAAAGGTGTCATATTTCTACACAGTATACTGAGTTGTTATAAAAAAAGTGGGTTCCTAAAGTCACTTGCAATAATGTAGATGAACCTAAAAGTTATTAGGCTCAGTGAAACAAATCAGAGAAATTAGACCATATGATTTTACTACTATATGATATATGGAAAAGCAAACAAATGAACTATATAGGGCAGCTTTTTATAAGCATCTATATGCATATGTATATGATGTATATGTATATGTATATGTATCACTATCACTATCTTCCCGTTCATCATCTATTTGCTGGAGCAGGCCCTAGTAACATCTCCATATGTCCTGTCTCATGCTGGTAGAGCCCAAGGGCATCTGCTCACTCCAGGAATGACCTAACATAATTGTTACTGGTCTTTGGCATATCAAATATGACATGGGCAGCTTGCCAGGCTTGCCATGCGGGTGGCATACTCTTGGAGTCACCTCTAAATACAGCATTTATTGATGAACTGCATGGCCGCAAGCGGCCACGCGAGCCAGATTGTGATGGTCTCATCTGCTGGATGAAGTTCTGACGAGAGGGAGGTCCAGATGTGGAAAATGGCGGCCCTCATGGAGTGGGAGGTTGTCTGGCTTGTTGCGAGTCTCTGCAGGGGTGTTCGTCAGAACTCCATCCAGCAGATGAGCCTATCACAGTCCGGATCATCAACACCCACCCTGCAGCAGTTTTTTTTCAATCTGGCCCAGGTATGCTGATCCAGAGACTCACAGACATGGGGCAGAGCTGCTACCAGTTCTCCCTGTGCCCAGCGCTCATGAGGCGTCTGGAAGGCATGGTGGTTTCTAGCCCTGGCTCACCACCCCAGCAGAGCCTTGCAACAAGCCATACGACCCCCCCACTCCATGAGGGCTGCCATTTTCCACATCTGGACCTCCCTCTCGTCAGAACTCCATCCAGCATGTATATGTATATGTATATGTATATGTGTATGTATATGTATATGTGTATGTGTATGTATATGTATATGTATATGTATATGTATATGTATATGTATATGTGTATGTGTATGTATATGCATATGTATATGTATGTGTATATGTATGTATATCCACACTCCTAGCAATACTTGGCAGGCTGGACCAGAGAGGTCAGTATTTAGGCCCAGCAATGAAGGAAGTGAACTCTAGAGCCTCCTAGCCCTTTAAGTCATCATCCCAGCCCCTAAAGAAGCACATTAGAAGATCAACATCTAGGGACAGGAATGTGGCTGACAGAACACAAACTTCACATGCCTGAGGCCCTGGGTTCAATACCTGGCACTAAACACTATTGGTAATTGTGATATTACAATAAAGTGTATCCTTTAATTCATGTGAATGTCTTAAATAGTATTGCATGATCAAACAGACTTTTCTCAATATGTTCACAGTAGGCCCCTTTAGAGTGAATTTTTTTTTAGTATAAAGAACTAAATTCAATGAGGTGCTGTGAGTCTTGGGAGAAACCATTAACTATCACCTAAGACAATTTACCTGGATTTAGAGATATCTACAGAGACATACTTTTTATACAAAAGTTGATAAGGCACACATGCAGAGATAGGGTTTTGTCCATAAAGACGTTCTCCTGATCAGGCAAAATCTCTACCACATTCTTCATCCCCCTCCTCTGGTACCTAGGCTCATCCATGTGAAACTCACATGCCTTTCTCCCTGGCTGAAATCATACTTATATGGTTATTGTAACTTCCCCCTGCAGATTATTAAATTGATTTTTTTTCCCCATTGCTAACATGCCTGACATTGTTTTGGCTACTTGCCCAGCCCTAGAAGAACCCAGAGAAGTAGGGGCTTTCTCCAGGGCCCCATAACCATCTACCTACAGTTTTCCAAGAAAAATGTACAAAATAGAAAACTATGGCAATTAATTGGAATGAAGGAGACACCAATTAAAGTACAAGTTGGAAAATTACTCAGATCATCAGACTCCAAAGATTTCAAATAATACTAGATATGAATGTTTCAAGTCACCTACATAAAGTACACAAAATTACATATTTTTAAATTATTATAGTAAAAAATCCCTAATATCTGGACCTTGCAGTCCTGATGTTTAACACTGTTAAGAAGACTCTTCTGATACATCACTAGAACAGTAATGAGGGTGCTGATGATCTATATGGTCAGAAGGAGGAGAGGATCTGGAGATAACGGTGGAGGACCCTGACACTGGTGGGTATTCAATAGCAGCAAAACAAGCATAAAACAGCAACTCTAGTTCTATCATAAATAAATTTTAATCTAAATTCAAGAACAAGGGGCTGAAGAGATAGTACAACAAACACAGCACTTTCCTTGCACACAGCTGATCCAGGTTTAATCCCCAGCATCCCAGATGGTCTCCCGAGCACTATCAGGAGTGATTCCTGAGTGTAGAGCCAGAAGTAAACCCTGAGCACCACTGGGTATGGCCCCCAAAACCAAAATAAATAAATATTCTCTTTTTGGGGTCACACCTGGCAATGCTCAGGGGTTATTCCTGGCTCTGCACTCAGGAATTACTCCTGGCGGTGCTCAGGGGACCATATGGGATGCCAGGTCTCGAACCCAGATCGGCCACATGCAAGGGAAATGCCCTACCCAATGGACTATCTCTCTTACCCCAAAATTCTTAAGAAATAAAAGCAACATGGTGAAAGGATCATACATTTTACATAGGTGTGTTCTAATGAATTATGTAATCACAGTTTTTTTTTTTTGCTTTCTTGGGTCACACCCAGCAATGCTCAGGGGATACTCCTGGCTCTGCACTCAGGAATCACTCCTGGTGGTATTCGGGGGACCATATGGGATGCCGGGGATCGAACCTGGGCTGGCACAGGCCGGCCGCGTGCAAGGCAAACGCCCTACCTGCTGGACTATCACTCCGGCCCCTGTAATCACAGTTTTTAAATACTTATATATTGAATAATATACAATTTATTATCCACTATATGAAAAACTATAACATTAAAATATATAAATTTCTCTTATCAACCGGCTATGATCCAGAGACTAATATACAAATCTCAAAAGAGACCAACAAGTGGCAGAGATACTTCTGGTCCCCATGCGAGGCTGAGTCTAATGGGGCAGCCCAGAGGGATGAGCCTACAGCCCATCCAAACAAAGTCCTAGCAACTGAAAACCTCCACACTTCCAATCACCACCATGTCCAAGGCCAGACTCCACTGCCTGGTTGAGCTCCACCCAGAAATTAATCCACTGAAAAACTCAGGTATGCAGATTTTGTGACTGAAGCCTCCAGACTTCCATGGAGTCAGGGACTGGCTACCTCCCCACATCTCCCTGTTCTTACAGAAGGCCTGGCAGTCGCACCCATACCCCAAAGCCACCATCCAGTAAAAAATGTAACTCAACTTTATTACTCCACTAAAAGTTTTGGAATTCCTGGAGCACACACCCAGAAATAACAAATTCTACAATATTGATATACTGAATAGCACACCACATTTAATGGGATGTAAAGTAGAAGGCAACTAATACCAATACAAATATATGTGTGTGTGTGTGTGTATGTATGCACAATGCCTATCCTGAAACAACATATAAGCACTTTATTATACAAGGGCTTAACTGCTCCATGAGAGCATGTTGTTGAGATTCAACAATCTTCACTAACTTTCTTCTAAGAAAACAATTCTTGATCATTTTTAGCAATTTATCTATAACAAGCAATATGAAATACATTATGAGGGTCTGCTATAGAGGCAGGGGCCTAAGTGGTGGTTGGGAAAATTGGAAATGATGGTGGTGAGAAGTTGTAATGTTGGTGGGACTGGGGTTATTTTAAAAAATTGAGTAGAAGCCCACTAAATTCAAGAAGTTCAATAAGTGAAAGCAATAACACAGATGGCCCAACTTGCACATAACAGCTCAGTAAAAAGGACATGATGTAATAAGCAATAGAAAGTAATTAGTTCCTGCTAAGGAAGCTGGCTTGAGGGGTAGGTGGGAAATCAGGGACTTTGGTGGAGGTAAGGGCACATTGTTGGTGTGACTCTTGGTGGGATACTGAATACCTGTAACAGCTGTATTGTGAATAACTTTGTAAATCACAGTGTTGAAATAAGGTTAAAATGTAAATATGCATAAATTTCTATTGTTAAACATTATTCTCTACAATGAATAGATTAATATATCAACAGATTACAGTATTCTAACTTATGATTTCATGTTTGAAAGAGGAAGGTAAAGGGATACTGGTGAGTCAATAACATGAGAACAATAAAACCACAAAAATAATGACACAGAATGCTGTGAGTACTGACATACAGGGTAAGTAATGTAAACAGCCAGTGTATCTCCCAAGGTTCTGAAGCAATAACATTCTATAGGCTAGAAAAGAGAGGGTCACTAATAAAATGTAAACAATTTTGTAACCTCTTCCTGGTTGTGCTTTAAGGATATGCCCATCAATTTGGAGAGGAGGTCTTTCTTCATTTTCTTGATTGCACCTAAATACTATGATGAACGACCTAAAACCTGAGCTGCAGGAGGAAGAGGGCGGCATGGAATGCCTTCAAAAGCATGGAAGAAATAGCTAAAAGGACAAAGAACCTCTGGCTCGGGCACATCTCTTCAACTCCACCGTTCTCCCTGCATTAACATACGCCTCAGAGACCTGGGCCCTACAAAAGCAGGATGAGAATGCTATTCGGGTCTCCCAAAGAGGATTCGAAAGAGCTGGAAGGGAAGGAAAAGAGAAAGAGAGAGAGAAAGGGAAAGAAATAAAGAACCTGCCATGGAGGAGGACTGGGGGAGGGGGAGGGAACCGGGGACGTTGGTGGTGGGAGATGGGCACTGGTGGCGGGACGGGTGCTGGAGCACTGTATGACCAAAACCCAAATATGAACTTTTTAATTGTATATCTTTGTAATTGTAAAAATAAAAAATTAAAAAAAAATTAAAACCAGAACAAAAAAAAAAAAAGAAGGAAAGAGCTATGCTTGGAATATCACGCCTCACTCAAGTGAAAGAAGGAATCCGGAGCTCCGACCTCCGTCGCTGTTCCAGAGTCAGGGACGCTGTCTTGTTTGCCAAGGCGTCGAAAATCAGATGTGCTGGACATGTAATGCAATTTGGAGACAACTGCTGGACTAGAGCCGTTAAGGACTGGATCCCACGGGATGTCAAAAGATCATGTGGCCGCCCACCTATAAGATGGTCAGACTTCTTCGTCAAGACCCTGAATGAATGGTTTGAGGCTCTTTGTATTCCTGAAGCAACCAGATGCCATTGGGCTACACTGGTACATGATAGGGTCAAATGGAAATGTTACTGGCGCCCGCTGGAGTAAATCGATGAATAACAGGATGTCAAGTGATCAAGTGATCAATTTATAAATAGAGATGATTCCTTGGGTGTTAATTTATACTAGAATATTAATAACAAAGAAATATTTCTGCTTTTCATCAACAAAACTTTTGGTAACATATTGTTAGATTATAAAGAGTTAAAAACTTTCAAGACAGTGCATTCCAAAGGCCTCCTCAGCCAGTTTTCTAAAGTAAAAAATGATCGATAAAAATCAGCCTGTAAATGTAACTTCCAAACATCAAGTGGAAAGAGTCTGCATTCAATGGAATGCCAAATAGAACTGGCAGACATTTACTCTTATAGAGAGAGAATGCTATGTTTGCATTGTTCCGTTAATAGCATGCTAACAAGTATGTTTCCTGTAGGGTCACTAATGGACAGAAAAGAATAATGAAATCATGAAAAGTGGACAGTCATTCATGCACTATTGGGCTATAGTTACTGCAGATGGAAGAAAGCGTAAGTCCTATAATCGGAGGCAACTACAAAAAATATACTCTCTTGTTAAAGCTCAAGAGAATCCAAGAGGAAATAAAAGCGAAAAAAAGTCAGACAGATTATGCTGTCAATTTTAGTTGTCATAATGTGCTTCAGAGATAAAACATTCTTCTGAATGGCAACTGAACAGATGGAAATTTTCATTTTTGGTTAACTGGATGGAAGAATTGGACCAGTACCTAAAATGACATTGAAATGAAGCTGAAACCCCCTCCCACAAGAAGGAAACAGATGCATCACTCCAGATACAAAATAAATTATTGAACAGTGCATATATTATATTGGCATCATTGTATCCAACTGTACATCTGCACAATGTTTTAGTCTCCTGGTGAGAGAACAGACATTTCTGAATGTGAAAATAGGCAACTATTGAAGAGAATCAGATAAGTATACCATTTGGGTAAGAAAAGCCAAACAACACTTCACTGAATTTGAAGTAATTCATGCTGAGAGAGAAAAAAAAGAACCATAAATTATACTGATTCCAATACCCTTGAACTTTTACATTGATTTAAACCCAGTAGATTTTGAAAGATAAAACCGCATTTTCAAAAAGCTTATAATCTTAAATCAGACTGAATAAAAAATGATTACCTACAATCCAAAGGAGTTAGGGTTTGAAGCCTACCTCGTGGCACAATGTGACACAATGTGATATATTAAACTTAAACTACCTTATGTAAGTTATTGTCAGGGAGCTCACACAGAGTTGGTCACGAAAATGAGACGTATTTGCTAGTTTTAAGTTAATAACTGATACTATTTATTGTAAACTGAAGAAAAGGGGTTGACTACAAACTCTTATTCCTTTTTTAAGTTATCATTTCCTTTCTGAAAATACCACCCAGATCAGTGCTTTCTGGACTTCCTAGTCAGCTCCTGCTAATTTCTGAAGCTAATTCAAGACCCATGTCATCATTTTACATCATCCTATATTCTCATCCCAGGCTTCATAGCCACTGTACTCCGTCTCACCCCAACCTATTCATCTTTAATCCTGCTGCAAAGGAAATAAAAGGACACTCGCTTTTAGGGTAGGTGAAGCAAAGGAATGTTATTATTTTGTTGTATCTCTAAGAGATACTCTCTTTTGGCATTGGGCTAACAACATTCTCATAACAGGGTGCAAAAAGTTGTATCGAGGTACATGGATAATGTCAAGATGCCACAGAAAATATGCGGATGTCAGTACCTAAACAGGAAAGGAAAAGAAGAAATATCACTAATATAAAAGATCTTACATTAGGGTCCGGACCGATAGCCCAGCAGGTAGGGCGTTTGCCTTACGCGGCCGGCCCATACCGCCCGGGTTCGATCTCCGGCATCCCATATGGTCCCCTGAGCACCGCCAGGAGTGATTCCTGAGTGCAGAGCCAGAAGTAACCCCTGAGCATTGCCGGGTGTGACCCAAAAAAGGAAAAAAAAAAATATCTTACATTAAGCAACAGAAATTCTGGCATGTCATGCAGTAGGTCATTCATCAAAAATGTACTAAGAGTTTGTTAAGTATCTAAAGTGATAAAACAGACATGGCTTCCAATCAAATTATATTTAATTAAGAATTTATAATCTTAAGGCCCACCTGAATTATGTTTCACAGGATAGTTAGAATAGCACAGGTGAGAAAAATGTTTAGTGCCATGCAACGAAATATTAATGGAGAAGCAGACAGCAAGTCAGCCAGCACAAATCCACAGTGGTGCCCACACCTTCATATTGGTGTTCCCTTTCGAAATGAAGTTTCAGGGGGAAGTCATTCTTTGCATTCTCCCAATCATTTTTAAACACAGGCAGATGTGAAACAGAGCTCATTAAAGATATAGGAAGACAAATATAACCCAAAAGTAAAAATATAAGGAGGTTGGGCCCATCTGGACTTATTAGACAGAGAAAAGCCTTGAGGGGAATAGCTGGGAATGTGGGATAGAAGAAATAGTTAGGAGGTAATTGGGAAAGGGGAGCTGAGTTGGCTCCCTCCCGGGTGTTTCTGCCAAGGAAGAAGAGTAAGAATAGAACCTTCAGGAATAGTATCATGTGGTGGCTAGAAGCCCAAAGAGAATCTGTGCTCAAAAAAAAAGGCCATGGTATAATATGGTAATGATTCACAGAAGAATAAGACAAAGAAGTGGACTAGAAATCATATTTTGTTTCTCTGATTCATTCTGATGCTCTCTCTTTTGTTTGAATATAAAGTTATCTTGGTTTCCAGTCACTCTCTGTAAACTGCATCTCTCATATCAATATTACTGTAAATTTCACTTAAGACAATCTATGTGTTCAGAAGTTTTATATTCAGTGGTCATTTGAACTTGCACACTAATTTGAATGTGGCATATTCTGAAATACAAAAAATGCATTTTCAATTTTTTTATAACTTAAATCAGACTGAATAGAAAATATAATTACCTAAGGCTCTAAGAACTTAGGGGGTAATACCCACCCATCCCACCCTTGCACTATGTAGCAGAGAAGTGAGAGACTAGTAAACTAAAACTATATTCCCTAGTTTAAGCTTTAAGTACAGGATTCACAGAAAAGTTAGCTAAGAGACCTATCAGGTCATGGGACTAATGTAGGATGCTTACAGACCATCTACCCGACTTCATGAGAAACTTTCTAACCCATGGGACAAGAAACCAGGTCGGAAGGAATCCCAAGTCTTCCTAAATGAGGGAAGACAAGAGACAAGAGCTGAGCTGAAGGGCATATTCCTTTCAAGTTACATCTATCTTTATTTCCACTACATTGCCATTAGGAATATGTTCTTGAGACTTGTGTTATGATGTCTGCATGTTATCTTATAAAACATACTATCAACACAACTTTTACTGACTTTAAATGAAAGACAGGGTCATCCAAAAGAATTTCTAAATATGGATATTATAGTTTGAAAGTGTTGAAATATCTTTGAGAAAACAGTACACAGAGAAACTCTGAAATTCTAATGGGCAACCAGATTTCTCTCACTAAGTGAAAAATCTCAAATGGAGGCCAAGGAGATAATACAAGGGTTAAGGCCTGGCCTGACCTGGGTTTGATCTTTGGCTGCACATGGCTACTCAAGCACATCAGGTGTGGCCCAGGAGGCCTCTAAGCACTGCCATGTGGCCCTGAGACCCCAACACCACAGTGTCCAAGCAGCACTACATCCTGGGGCTGTAGCATTGAGCCATTAGCCCAAATGACTGAGTACTGCCTGGAGTGGGGCCCCAGTTCCCTAAGCATAGTTTGGAAGGGAAAAAAAATAAAAATAAAACAAAAAACTTCTCAACTATGTCAGAAAAGCTGATGTACTATTAAGGAAACGTAGTGTGGCAAATAAGTATTAAACTTACACAATTCTTGAGGGCTGAGCTGCTGTCCGCTCAGATTGTGTAGGCTAATGAGGTATCCTGGAAGGGGGGGCAGGTTCTGGTCCTCACCTGCCTCCTGGACAGACTCTTAGAGGCTGGAAAACCCCCTATGCTCTGCGCCTGCACGTTATCTTTAAACCTAGTATATTCATCTTACAGGTATCCCATCACATAAGTATGTGGGCACCACCTCGGTAATTTCCTATACAGTGGACTCAAATGGCACAATGGAGATTTGAGGGTCTCTCCATCTCTTTTATCTAACATCACCATGTTCATCGACCATATTTAGAAAAGTAGCTCCAACAACCAATATAGAATGGATTATTCAGTATATGAACAGGAAAAGCTCAAATCGATGTTGAGATAAATGTGGAATAAGTGTTGTCAGTAGCTGTAGTGATGGTGTATCTGGAATTGTCAGTAGAAAACCACTGGATTCTGGAAACCCAGAAAGTGAATCCAAGAACAGAAACTGGCCAGACTCCCCACATTAACCTAAAAAAAAGGGCATGACCTTATCATTACTGTTCCCTTATATGAGCTGTAAGGATCAACATAATTGATGCTGGCTAAGTGAGCAGGCATCGGGAGGGAAGGAGGGAGAGGAGGGAAATGCGGGTCTCTGGTGGTGGGGGGGGGGCACACCGGTGGTGGGATTGGTGCTGAATGATGAATCTTTCCAGTAACTGTATTGTGAAAAAGTTTGTACTTTGTAAATCACGGTGTTTAAAATAAATCATTATTTAAAGAAAAAAAAAAACCCTACACAATTCTTATTTTTTAAAAGTGTTTAGAAGGGCCGGAAAATCTAGTCGAGCAGGTAGGGTGTTTGCCTTGCATGCAGATGACCCAGGTTTGATCATATGGTCCCCCAAGCTCCTTAAGGATTCCTGAGTGCAGAGCTAGGACTAGCCTCTGGTATTGCTGGGTGTGCCCCCTGCTACACCCCCAAGACCATAAAAAGAGAGACTAAAGCCCTTTAAATCACTTTATTTTGTTGCGTGGTTAACACATTTTCAATGTTAACGAATTACAAACTATCAAGGACTAATCCTTCAATACTATGAAGATGTTACTTCATTCTTTAGAAATCATTAATAATAATTGTTTCTTCTATCAAGTTATTTTATAATGTTTTTATTTTTCCCATCAAAATCACTATGTAAGTCCCTCTCTAAAAAAGGGGACAGTCTCTCAGTCTGGAGACTGAAACAGCTTTTCTGATTTGTAGAAAGTAAAAACAAACAAACAAAAAACACTATTCAACATAGCCAAATAATAGAACGTCTACCTTTTGAGAACTTTTCCTAAACAGAATAAAGAATGAACAGCAGGGAAAAAAAGAAAAAGTACTCTGTTGGATTATGCTTTATTTACAGCCATCTGCCTCCTACTTCCCAGCCCTGGGTTTTACAGCATAAATGAAAAGTTGTTTTTCTTTTTTCAGTATGCCCTTTACACATTCTTATGCTAATACAGAGGATTTTTTTATAGACACAGGAACACGGTTAATGCTACGCATTTGTGATATAGGAGTTAATTAACTCTGAATTAGTTATTTCTGGGCATCTGTCATATTTCCTAACTTAAAACTTCAGTTGCCCTTACATTGATTCTAATTCCTTACACCCCAAAAGGAGGGTGCTATTACAGGACTGGATGGAATCAGAGTCAGCCGTGACTAAGCTCCTGGTCTCACCACGGGATGGACTAAATGTGCTCAGCAATATAATAAGCTAAGAGTAAGGGAAACGGAACAAACTGTGTTGTGACCAAAAGATAAGCAATAGGTCAAAGGACCCTGTGGGGGTTAAGAATAAAACAACCTGGAGAGAGGAATGTACTCTGGAATATATGGTGAGATGTCTCCAGGAATGGTCACCCTGTAAATTTAATCACAGGTGTAGATAAATGTCTGTCTCTCTTACTGGAGAGATACCACAGGGGATGCTTACTGTGCCACACCCTAAGAGGATTTGATACCCAGCAACACATGTACCCCAAGCACTGCCAGGAGTGATCCCTGAGAACAGCTGAGTGTAATGCAAAAACCAAAATATTGAAGTAAATGAAACTTCTGGATAAAGTACTTCGTGGTAGGGACGGAAGCAACAGTAATGGTGGGGTGCCTGCCTTGCATGCACCTACTCAGGTAAAATCCCTAGCACTTCTGGGCTGGAGCCATAGCACAGCAGGTAGGGCGTTTGGCTTGCGTGTAGCCAACCAGGGTTCGATCGCTGGCATCCCATATAGTCCCCCAAGCACCGCCAGGAGTAATTCCTGAGCATCGCTGGGTGTGACCCAAAAAGAAAAAAAAATCCCTAGCACTACATATGATCCTGCCCTGCCAGGAGGGATCCCCATCACAGAGCCAGAAGTAAGCCCTGCGCACCACCAGGTATAGTAGTAGTAAAAAGCATATAAAACTTGTCAATAGTGACACAATTTTTCATTTTCATCAACAATATATAAGGGATACAATTAATCAATTCTATGTCTTTAATTTTTCAAGTCACTTTTTTAAGCATGTCATTATGACATTTTATTAAGGCCATACTACTAAGTAAAAAGTGGTATCTCACTGTTTAAATGTACACTTTTATAATGACTAATAATGTTGAGGATTTGTACATATGAATTTTTTTTAGTTTGGGGGTTAACCAAGTGATGCTTAGGGGTTGGTTACTCTTGGCTGTATACTCAGGGAAACATATGGGATGCTTAGGATTGAACCCTGGCCAGATGGTGCAAGGCAAGTACCCTACTGGCTGTACTATCTCTCCAGAGAGTCACATAACTTTTTATTTTTGGTCGTTTTTAATTGATATGGTCTCAAACCTAGTGATGCTTGGAGGAAGACATGTGGTACTAAGAATCAACTCAGGAACTCCCAATGCAAAGCTCATACTCTACCACTTGAATTACAACCATGGCACTCCTTTGCACATTTAAAAAATTCAGTTAATATTTTTGTTACTGATTAATGATTTATGTATTTCTGATATTACAGCCCTATCAAATATATGATTTGATCTTCTCCCATACTGTGGATTCCTTCTTCGCTTCCTGATTTCCTTTGATGAACAAGCTTTCTATTTTGATGAAGCTCAATTTATATTTTCTTTGGCTGATTTTTGCTCTTAGTGTCATCCAAGAATCTACTGCTAAATCCAAGATCATGAGGATTTATCTCTATTTCCTTCCATCTAGAAATTTTAGCTCCTACATTTAGATGGTTTGGATTGATTTTTGTATATGGTATGAGTCCAACTTCATCGTCCGAGGGTGAGTATGAAATGGTTTCTGCAGCATCTGTGAGAAAAACTATTCTTTTCCTTATTGACGGTCTAGGAACCCATGCAAATCAATTTACCATGGGCATATAGGTTTATTTTTAAACTTTCAGTTCAATTCCATTGATCTTATTTGCTTAAACTACATATTTTCCAAGACTCAAACCACAGGTACAATAAAAGTGTGGATAAAATCCCTACTCTAAAATCTTTAGTTTTATCTATATTAATAAACTGGTGGCATGCTTTCTCAAGCACAAGCAGACCCATAACCTGAGTTAACTCTTTGGTAGGGACGTTAACCCAAATTGATACTGGAGTGGACATGAACAATGATGGAGGTGACTTAGATTCTCATAAATCCAAATTTGAGCACTCCTCATACACAGCTACCCAGTACATTGCCACTACCAACCTTCCTCTTGCTCAGCTCATCATTATTTGTAGCAGAAAGATGGTAAAAAGAAAAAAAGATGGCAAAGAAGGCACAAATTTCTACTCTCAAGACCTACATCACTTACTAGTAATAGCTAATAAACATGTGCCAAGAAGTCAGTTAACCACACATGTAGAGACATCTACAATCACTATTAGGAACCTCACAGTCACTAATACTGTAAAATATTCATTGTAAATTTGGTGAACTTTTTGGTGTTTACTGCAACTGACGTTCTTTGTTCTCATATGTATGTATTGAGGAAATAGTGCACAAAAGAGGAAGTGAAAAACAGTGAAGGGACACATCCAATTTTATGTTAGTGCCAAAGAAGTTTTTGGGAACTACGGGAAATGCTACGTAATGACAGACATGCTTTGACAAATGTATTTAAAAGAAATTCGTCATGTAAACATTTCTAAAGTCTACACAGTATAGCCTATATCGTTATAGTCTGACACAGCCTACTGGGAATACTGTCATATAAATGAGCTACCAGAGACCAACACACTGTTAAGTAATCAAGATCAATTTGTGTGGCATTTATACAAAAGTCTTAGTTATTTTATCAATCCATATATTTATTATGAATTTATTTATCCATATTTATCCATAAATTTATTTATCCATATTTATCCAAAATTTAATACTTTATCCATATATACTTTATGTGTATAAAACAATACACATAAAGTTAATTAGTTTTTCTATTTCACTAATATAGAAACTGAAACAATCTAGCTAGTCCTGAGCTAAAACGTCTATTCTCAACAAGGAGTACCATTCATGGATTTACTTAAAACTCACAGTACAATGTCAAGGAGACAGAAGATCTAAGGTGTATTTTTCTGGGTGTGTGTGTGGGGGCAACACCCAGTGCCCAGGACTTAATGCTGGTTCTGGTAACCTGGAGGACAATATGGAGCGCAGAGGGATGGAACCAAGGTCTACTGCACGCATGACAAGCTCCCCACTCACTGTACTGCTATTCCCTCAGAGGGTCTAAGTTTTGTTTTATTTTTGCTTTAAACACCGTGGTTTACAAAAAAAATTGTTCTTATATAGTTGTTAAGTGTATTCAGTGTTTCAGCACCACCAGAGTCATCTTCTCTCCACCATGGCCCCGCTTTCCCCAATCATCCTCCATGCCTGTCCCCTCAGTAGACACAAATGATTTGATGATTAAATGGATGATGGGATTATCAAGTTACTTCGGAATGAGAAAATTTGTGAAGATTGTTTTATCTCACCATGGGGTCACTAAGTCCTGTCCGAGGTTTATTAAGCTGTTTGTTGTTTGCCAAGCCTAATTTTATTGTTTTTGTTTATTGAGCGAGTTGGTTTCTATGTCACTTTCCAATTTAATGTTGCATGCTCCTACTGAGATGTCAATATTGTGGAATTTGGTGGTGTCGCACATCTGGATATGCAAACACACGTGGCCGCACACTCCAGAAATTCTATGTTCTGTGTAACTGAATCGATGAGTTTATATGATGGCGGCTGTGGGATGTGTGTGTGGCTTCTGGGTCTTCTGGAAGTAAAGGAAGGAGGTTTTCCACCCCCAACACCAAGAAGACCCCAGAGTATTCAGCTTGAAAACAAGAGTACCTGAATTTTTGTCAGCTTGGTGTCTCTTCAGAGATTAGCTGAGAAGCAGTGGAGCTGAGCCAATGGTCTGGCAGCAGTTGTGGAGTATGGGTGCAGCTGCTGGGCTTCGGCAGGGCAGGGAGTCGGCTCAACCAGCTCCTGAGGGCATCCCAGAGTTTTCGACCAAAAGATGGTACAGCCATAAAGTTTAGTGGTCAGCTCCATCTCTTCTGAGATTCAGTTACGAATCTGTGAGTTTACATGATGGTAGCTGTGCGATCTCTATAAGTAGGTTTTGATCACGGAAATATGCGCCACTTTACTTTTCAGAAGGAGGTAGGGAACCCTCTTTGTTGCCAAAGATGCCATTAGAATTAGATGCTACTTGAAATTTACTCATGAGCTATCTGAAGTCAGCTTCTTTCTACACAGCAAGATAAAGAATACACTTAAGAGCAGGAGAATTAGTCATCTGTCTGGGAGCTGTCAGAACTTGTAGCAGGTGATATAAGAAAACTACCTCACAAAAGCTCTACCTTATGTGTCCTGGATTGGAACAATACTACTTTCTCCCTTACTGGGGCTCTTCTCTGACAGAAAATACCTTCTAAAGGGTTATACAGTAGAAAACATTCTATTTTTAAAAAATCACAAGGGAGATGATGAAAATCATGAGAGGGAAAAGTGACTTGTTTCAGAAAGCTCTTTTTAGTGGTAAATCCTTAGCACGGACTCCGTTCTTTCTATCCAAGGTTGCCCGGTAGACCAACCATACTTAACTCAGTTATTAGTTACTTAAAGCAGTGTGGCTCAAACTTCAAAGTGTGTGTGAAGCATCAGTAGATCTTGTAATAATAATCTACTCAAAAGTACAGAAGATTACAACTGTCAAAGAGAAAAGGAATTTTCAGGGACACACTATCTGAACGGTGTGTGTGTGGGGGGGTGGAAGTCCGGGTTGAACAATTTATTTCCTTTCCCAATTATTTACACATTTTCTGACTTCTGATTCTTTCTATCCAAAAAGAGAATTCCACCTCATAAAGTCTCAGGAGTATGTGGTAAAGAAATATCCTTTCTGCTTAACCTTTTAAAACAACATTCACAGGTGAGAAACTAAATAACATGAAGGCGCTTGCCTTTCTTTTATTATGGTGTGTGGAGATAATAGTCTAACATTTTTTTTTAAATTGCATTTATTTACTATGGATTACAAAGTAATATATGATTGGGTTTCAGGCATATAATTTTCCAACACCAATACCTTCACAGTGTTGATTTCCCTCAACCAATGTTCCCCATTTCCCTCCCAATCACCACCAGCCTGCCTCTAGGCCAGGCACTTAAAAAATGGTATATATATATATAATATACATAAATATATATATATTATATAAACTTTTGTTTTGTAATAAGACTAAATAAGTAAAATAAGTAAAAGTTTATATATATTACATATATCACTTGATCATTTGACATCCTGTTATTCATTGATTTGCTCGAGCAGGCGCCAGTAACATTTCCATTTGACCCTATCACATGCCAGTGTAGCCCAATGGCATCTGGTTGCTTCAGGAATACGAAGAGCCTCAAACCATTTGTTCAGGGTCTTGATGAAGAAGTCTGACCATCTTGTAGGTGGGCAGCCACATGATCTTTTGACATCCCGTGGGATCCAGTCAGTAAGGGCTCTAGTCCAGCGGTTGTCTTCAAATCGCATTACATGTCCAGCCCGTCTGATTTTCGATGCCTTGGAAAACGAGACAGTGTCCCTGACTCTGGAACAGCGACAGAGGTTGGAGCCCCGATTCCTTCTTTCATTTGAGTGAGGCGTGATATTTCAAGCATACCTCTTTCGATTCCTCCTTGGGAGAGCCGAATAGCATTCTCATCCTGCTTTCGTAGGGCCCAGGTCTCTGAGGCATATGTTAATGCAGGGAGAATGGTGGAGTTGAAGAGATGTACTCGGAGCCGGAGGTTCTTTGTCTTTTTAGCTATTTCTTCAATGCTTTTGAAGGCATGCCATGCCGCTTTCTTCCTCCTGTACAGCTCAGGTTTTAGGTCCTTCATCATGTTGACTTCTGAGATGTTTGTTCCATTGAGAGTGAATGGGGCCTCTGGACTGCAACAATAAACTATGTACAAAGATGTATGGAAGAGAGAGGCCCTGATGAGAGGAGCCTGCACAAACTGCCCCCCCCCCCCCCTAGAAGAGAGCAGCCTGGAGGAGAACCTGAGCCAGAGATCCCTCCTGAGAGTTTCCTGCAGCAAGCAGTGGGGTGAAGCAAAAGTTACAATTACAAGTAACCTTCCTCTGGCCTTGTTGTTTCTTCTGTCCACGGGTCAGGGGAACAGTGTTGGCCCCAGACACAGCCTGGGGGCCCTAATGTACTTCCCTGGACCCAGCTAGGCCCCAATATCTGCAGCCATGGTCACCCCCAGATCCCATGCATTATATATATATATAAACAAGTTAGGTGTGCCCGGCTGCATCGGGCAAGTGGCAGACAGAAGACAGGCTTGTCTACACCCAGGGCTCTGCCCCAAAGGCCCTGGATGATTGATGGTGTGACACAGAAAAAGACTGGGCCCCCTGGGATGAACCAAGAGCCACGGCAGAGCCTGGCAAGCTACCTGTGGTGTATTCAATATGCCAAAAAACAGTAACAATAATGGATCTCATTCCCTATGAATGGAGACGTTACTGGAGCCCGCTTGAGCAAGTCGATGAACAACGGGAAAACAAGTGACAAGTGACATGTAAGTTCATAAAGTTTTATGTATTATCTCCATCTATCTATATATAGATAGATCTTTGGCACTGTGGTCTAACGTAGTACAATTACTGATAGGGTTTCATCCGTTGCACTTCCCTGCCTTTCAGCACCCTCTCCTTGTGTCTGACCACTTTAGCCATTGCCTTTGAGCTTTTGTTGTTCCATTATTATGTTCTTTATATCTGGCATATGAGAGAAATTACTCTGTGTCAGTCTCTCCCTCTGACTAACTTCACTCAGCATGATAGTCCCCAGATTCATCTACTTAGCAGAAAAATGCAAGATTGTATCTTTTCATAGAGCCCAGTAATATTCCTTGTGAATATGTACCATAGTTTATCTACTCTTCCTATTACTAAAACAATTACTTGGAGTTTTTACATACATTACTTCATAATTTTAAGTAAACATGTATCATATAACAAAATACCTACAAATGATATACCAAAAAGAATATTATTAAATATTTTGTTCCTTCACTATTGGTTTCACAAATAACACATTTAAAATGTTAACAATTACATTATGCTTACAAAAATTAAAGCTTCCGGCCAGCGCCTGGTCGTGTCCTACATAGCTCCTAGGGCCTGCTCGCCATGCAGGCGGACACGCCTGCTGGTCTCGGAGCAAGGATTAAGGGCCTCCACTCAGTCCCCAGTCTCCTGGCCCAGTGGGTGTGGCCCTGAGCTCCAGCCACCACAGCCAACCGCTGCAAGACAGAGACTCCAGATCCAAGGCTGCGCAGGTGCACGGCAGCCCTGCCGCCGCGGTTTAATCTTTGACTCAATGCAGTTTAGCACAGGTCCTTTCAGGATCTTTCTCACTTGTACACTTCAATAATCATTCTATTTGCATCAAACTGGAGAGGTTATGGGGAATGAGGAATTATGATGTCACACTAGAACTCCCTATTAAATAATCATATGGAGACATCATACATTATTAGTATCCATAGGACAAGCCATAAAGTGTAATAGAAGAGCGATTGGGAAACACAGGAACATAGACAGAGAGATAGATAAGTACAATGCGCCTGCAATGGGGGCAGGCAGGGTTTGGGTGGGTGTGTTTGGGAATTGGGGGTGGGGGAATTGGCACTGGTGGAGGGATGGATTCTGGAACACTGTACTGTAGAGACCCAATTATGAACATCCTTGTAATTCTATATATCACATGGTATATAATAAGGATTAGGAAGATGAAGGAGAGACGGACAGAGACAGAGAGAAAGGGAGCAAAGGAAGAAATGCCTGCTCTGGAGCTGGGAGAGGGGGAATGTGGGGACATTGGTGGTGGGAATGGGGCACTGGTGAAAGGATGGGTGCTGGAACAATATATGACTGAGACCCAATTATGAACATCTTTGTAATGTTGTTCTCCTGGTGGTAAAATAAAAATTTTTAAAAATTAAAGCTTCATTTGGTTGGGTTTACTTATTCATTCAATCAAATTTATTGTTGCAAGAACATATTCCTGAATGCCTGCTTTTTGACAGTTTAAATAGTAACTACAAACTTCATTCTGTTGGCTCCAAACCTTGTTCTAATTTGCAACTCCTAGCACTTAAAGTTCGACTATTCCATCTCCTCGCCTGTAAGAAAAGATATAGGTGGGTACTATTTCTTGGCTCAGAGTCAAATTAAGTACTGAGTTGCCAAAATTCAGCAGGACACTTGGCAGGTAGCCAGAGAAGCCTTTCTCTAAGATGTGAATACCTCATTATAAGACTGCTATTTTTGAGATTTAACTTTTTTTTTGGCTAAGCATATAATTAAAAATAAAAGGGAGATGTTATCTTAGCACATTAAAGGTAACAATGAAAGAGAAGATGCTGAAAAGAGTTTATTTGCTAATGAGATTAAAACATAAAATGACTATTAAAACAATTCAAAATAAAACTTTTAGCTATAAAATGTTTGCTTCCTTTAATTTATAATTAAGCTCAACTAGCATATCAAAGTGCTATTAAGCTCTAATACCATAGCAATAAGTTACCAGGATTTATCTTTCAGTGTATGAATAAAAACTTATTAAAAAGGAAATCAATTAAGCTGTTCCTTATTTGTCCTACGATGCTGGATATCACGCCTGCAGTCCCTCACATGCAAGGCAAATGCACTACTGTTAAGCAAAACCCCTAGTCTCAGTTAAGTATTCAATGACAATATCAACAGTCTTTTATCATATCAGCTTTGAAACAAATGATGATTAAGTTGATTAAAAAAACATGAGACACCGACTGTTTTCTTTTTCTCATAGCTTCTTCATCAATTTTTTTTACAGAGTTTCTAGTGTTTCAGTTATTTTCCTCATTTGAACAACCTGCCTAAATGGAAACATCTCAGGGAAGCCATATGCTATCAAAGGAATACTACACAGCAGAGTCAGGCAGACTTTTCTGTAAAAGTTTCAGAAAGTCTTACTGGAAAACTATACCTCAGTTCCAAACTCTGGTGATGAACATGTGCTCAGTTCATCACAGTAGTAGGCTACAATTGTCAGTATGTGTCAATGCATCCACTATAAAATCTTGCAGCTTTATAGTTTTGAGCCCTAACTATAAATCTTAATTTAATTTAGCAAACATATTGCTTTCAAAAGAAAATTATGGTCACCCAACCCCACCAGGAGTGATCCCTGAGTGCAGAACCAGGAAAAAAAACGGATAACAATCTTTAAAGGAAGTGACATGTGTTGGAAAATACATATACATATCACTGTATCACTGTATCACTGTCTTCCTGTTGTTCATTGATTTGCTCGAACAGGCACCAGTAACATCTCCATACGTCCTGTCACAAGCAAGTGTAGCCCAAGGGCATCTGCTTGCTCCAGGGACAGGAAGAACCTTAAACCATTCTTCAGGTCATGGAACTGAGGTCCATATACATATCATACACATATATAAAAAGAATACTTTCATTAAAGAAAGCCAACTGGTATTTTAAAAAGTACATATAGTTTTTACAAAGAAAAATAGTATGAAACAAAATCACTTTAAAAACATTTTGTTAAACTAAGTGAAAAATTATAGCCAGGGTTCTTAGAGCTTTGAGACAATAACTAGTTCTCTAGACTTCAATTATCTCATTCATAAATAAATAAAAAGTGCCCATTCAAAAGGCCTCCACTTACAATTCATAACTGTGAGGAAACAAAAGCATCATAAAATTATGTGCTCACACACACACACACACACACGCAAAGTTAAACTTTTTTTTGGCTGGGGCAACATCCCACGGTGCTTAGGGCTTACTGTTTATTCTAAATTCAGGGATCACTTCTGGTGGGGAGGGTTTAGGGCACCATTCTGGGTGCTGGGATCAACATGGCTCAGCCACATGCAAGGCCTTACCTGCTGGTTCTATCTCACCAATCCAGGATTAAACTTTTAAATAATCACTGATTTATCTTTCCTCATCAAGATAGTCATGTGGTTTCCAATATAATAAAATCATAGTGAAAACATTTTAATTCTAATTTTCTGTCAGTAACCTCTAGTGTTTGACAAAGAACAGATGTATAAATAAAAGTTCAGGAATTAAGTTACAAAAACTTTTTAATATAAATATAGCTAATTATTTAAAGTTGCTCTGTGAAAACCTAAAAAGCCAAAATCATTTCTATTAGGTGGAAAACTTAAAAATTTGCTTAAAGTAAGTAAATCTAAGATTCAAGGTGAGAATTGCCAATGAGAGAATGATAAAAGAAAATATATAGTGTCAGAGGTGAATGTGGTATCTTACCAGCAACCACTTTCTTTAGTATTGATGAATAAAGGGGTCAAAAGCCATCTTGAGGGAGAGAACACTTTGGAAAATATAAGAAATAAATGTGAGGTGAATGCTGAGTAATGAAATGGAACATCACCAAGTTACTTCATGTTATGAATTAAAAATACTATCAGAAAGTTTTTCTCTGTAAATACACACTTCCTACAGTTACATAAATATAAAATTTAACCTTAAACTTTTGCAATAATTTAAAAGCTGTCTGCATGTGTTCTAGCTTTTCCGGAAGAAGAAAGACAAACACAGGAAGATCTCACTTCTCTGTGGTATATAGAGTAACTGGACGAGGGAATGCAATGTTTTAAAGGGTGAATACTTACAACACCTTGACCCAAGAGAAGGGAAGAAACTGAGGAGGGAAGTCATTTGACCCAGCCATACCACTCCTGGGAATCTACTCTGGGAAACCAAAAATACGCAGCAGAAACACCATCCCTACTTTTATGTTCATAGCAGCTTTATTCACAATAGCCAGAATCTGGAAGCAACCAGAGTGCCCGAAAATCGATGACTGGATAAAGAAGCTTTGGGACATCTACACAATGGAATACTATGCAGCTGTTAGGAAAAATGAAGTTATAAAATTTGCCTATAACTGGATGGACATGGAGAAGATTATGTTGAGCGAAATTAGCCAGAAGGAGAGAGACAGATACAGAATGACTGCATTTATTTGCATGGCATAAATATATATGTACATATTATGATACCAATATCCAAGGTCAAGTGAAGCATATATCGGGAGGTCTTGTCAAAGGTGGAAATTATCACAAACGTGTGGGAGTCAGAGTTTAGGTAAGACAGAAAATGGAACAGGGTGCTAATAATAGTCGAGGGTACTAATGCCAACCTAGAACTGAGCATTAAATAGAGGCAAAAGGATTCACATGACAACCTTTTAATGTATGTTCTGTAATCCATAGTCTGGAAGGGAAGGAAAAGAGAAAGAGAGAGAAAGGCAAAGAAATAAAGAACCTGCCATGGAGCAGGGCTGGGGAAGTGGGGAGGGAACCGGGGATGTTGTTGGTGGGAGATGGGCACTGGTGGAGGGACGGGTGCTGAAACACTGTATGACCAAAACCCAAACATGAACTTTTTAATTGTATAATCTTTTTATTTGTATATCTCACAGTGGTATAATAAAATACTTAAAAAAAAAAGAAACTGAGGAGAGAAGGAAGAAGATGAGAAAGGAAGTAACGGGAACAAGGGTCAGCGAACTTGGGTACATTGGTAACGTGACGTGGGGGGAGTGGCACAGCTATATATCCAAAGCTCAGAGACAACAACACTGAAAACACGAGCTCACAACTATAACCAACAGGCTATATAATGTGTCCATCAAGTGGAGAATTCAGGGGGTAGGCATGGGAACGCTGGCCAAAGAAGCTGACGCTGGTGGTAGGACTGGTACTAGAACAATATATGCCTAAAACAACTCCCAATTGCTTTGTAAATCATGGTTCTCTAAACAAAAACCACTTTTTAAAATGTTGGTAATTTTCAGAAAGGGGCCAGAGATAGTACAGCGAGTAGGACACTTCCTGGCAGTGACACAGATGACCTGGGGTCCATCCCTCATCCTATATGGTTCCCCAAGCCTCCAGGAGTGACCCCTGAGCACAGAGCTGGGAGTAAACCCTGAGTACTGGTTGTATGTGGCCCAAAACTTGTTTTATGAAGTTGGTATTTTTTAAATGTTTTATTAAAATATACATGAAATTTAGATATTCTGCATTCACTTTTATTTTCTAATCAGTGGCTCATAACCCAACAATCCCAAATGCTCAAGGGTACATGTAATACTGGGGATCAAAATCAGGACTTTGCATGTGATTACGCACATACTCCACCTCTTGAACTATCTCTCTACTTCACTTCTTACTCTGGGCCTTGAGTGAACTCAAATATTGAAGTCCAATTTATGAGGAAACAATTTTTCATGCCCATATTTGAATATATTATTGTATTTGTGATTTTGATCACTGAAATAATTCAAATTATTTCATTACAAACTATATCTTGACATCTAAAGGGTAGTGAGTTGTGAAAATGCCACGTCTAATGTAAATTAATTTCTGAAATGTAGATACTCCAATACCCAGACATAGATTAAATAACTATTTTCAATGTTACTGTGATATAGGCAACCTGGTACAACAATGTTAGACATTATGTTTCTGATAACACCTACACCATCATTATTCCTGCACCAAGACCCCACTCCTATAGCCCTTATGTCACTCTAGCCCACATTTTCCTTCTCCCGTTTTCTTCCTTCCTTTCCTTAGTAATCTCACTTCTGTAATCTAAGGTCAAGGAGTTTTTTTCACCAGGACTATTTCCTTATTTTGTTCTAGGTATCACAGATGTGTGAGATCACACAGTATTTGTCCTTCTCTCTCTTTCTTATTTCACATAACATAATGTTCAATAACTTTTATAAAACATTAATGAAAGTGGTAGAAGTTAATCCTAGGTGCTGCACATTTCTCCTTGTATTACACCACCTGCCTCTGAGATAATATACAGATATGGAATAATACATTTTATTTCCTTAAAAAATAATAAAAAAAATGCATTGCTTGGAGTATTCAGTAGATGTAGGTTCACTTCACATGTAGAAAGGAAAGGATAAAAAAATAGCATCTTAAAAAGAAAAACAGGGTCAGAGAGATGATATAAAAGGTTAAGGTGTGAATCATGCATACAGCTGACCCTGGTTTATTTCTGGCAGTGCTTTGGTCTCCAAAGCACTGTTGGCTGTATAACCCTGGAGACCACCAAGAGCACCGTTGGGAGGATGGTCTAAGTAATTCCTGGCACCACAGCAACACATTACTGAACTACTCATTAGCTGCCTATCATCTGGAGAATCCTCCATCTCGACTCCTGAGCACCCCCTTGGGTGCTCTACCTACCCCCTCCTCCCCAAAAGAAAAAGCAACGGAGCTGAGGGTGTGATTCAGTAGTAAAGTGCATGTGCAGAAGCTCTGGGTTAGGTCTCTGGCACTAAAGAAAATAATAATAAAATTTTAGAAGCAACATAACAAGGAAATATTTTAGGTACACACCATGTCAAGGTTTTTTTAAATATTCTCAAGTGATCTTTTTCTTTATTCAGCTGCAGCTTAAAACAAAAAGCAAAGGAGAAAAAAGAAGAGATAAGGAAGACAAAGTCTACTGCAAAGTATTTTTTCTTCAATTTGACAAACATTAATGAAATATCTACTTCAACTACTAATGAAATATGTACCTGAAATATCTATTTTAGGTACAACATGGCCAGCAATAATTAGGATCATAACAGAAATGTTAGGTTAGAAGAGTCCAAAAAAATTAAAGATCCGAATGAACCTGAGGTTACAAATACAGTTACAGGAAAGCTTTGACTTTAGAGTTTAAAAAGCACCTTATTCCAATCTCAGTTTCTTTTTTTTTTTTCTTTTCTTTGGGTCATACCCAGTGATGCTCAGGGGTTACTCCTGGCGGCCCTTGGGGAACCACATGGGATGTCAAGGATTGAATGCCAAGGGTCAGCCGAGTGCAAAGCAAATGCCCTATCTGCTGTGCTACTGCTACGCCAAAGCCCCCCCCAGCTGTTTCCTACAATTCAAAGCAGAGTTAATACAGAAACTTCTCATTTTATTCTTTTTTTAAAATTCAACTTGGTCATGAAACCTTGAAAAATTCCTTAAGGGAAGTTTTACTCTCAGTATATGTATTTACTTAGATCCACTTAGATTCCCCTTTTACTGATAATACAAAACAAAGCATTTTTTTAAACCGAAACAGAAATTTAGATCAAAATCAAGCAGTTCTTTAAAGGAGTGGAAGTCAGCTATCAGTCCGCTAGGGCCATTTTCATTCTTATACTTTAACTGCTCCTGACAAGTAAAAGTTTCCATCTCTAATTATAACCTAATTTAATTAATCCTTGTCAATGTCATTAAGAACTTAATTACCAAATTGCTAAATCCAATTTCCAATTTTAAGTACTAATACTACTTGAATTATCAATAGAACTTGACAAAGCTATTCCTCTCTTCTCTCCAGAGATTGTTTGAGAGATAAACGATGAAAACAGACACCATCAAGCAAAGCAACCTGCTAAAATACTAGAAACCAGCTCCATACCGAAGTGGGGGCTGGGGGGGGGGGAAATGTGGAATGTCAGACTCCATCAGAGGAGAAACTAGCAGGACAATAAGAACTCCAAAAAAGTAAAAGACGAAGAAGAAAACAAAGTCCACATTTAAAGAATAGCTCTGAATTTCCAAAACTAAGGAAAGAATCACAGATGTCCAGTAAGCTAAAGGATACCCAAGCTTCTGATTCAAAATTATATACACAAAGACACATCATCATTAAATTATCAAAGTCAATGATCTATAAAAATACTGAAGGGTACTAGGGAATAGGAAAAAAAGCACCATACCTCTCTCTCAGGCTTTTCCTCAGAAGAAAACCTACAGGCTAGAAGGATGCAGCAGACAGGCATATCACGTTAATAAAAGATCATAAACTGCCAGTCAAAAATACTTTTAGCCTGAAAAGTCAAATATGGATAAATAAAGGCCTTTAAGGAAAAGCTAACAGAGTTTACCACCACCAGACCTGCTCTACCAGAAATACTGAAAGTTCTTCTACATGAAAAGGAAGAAAAGAACACAGACCCTTGAGCAAGGAGATAAATCGTAATGCACCAGCAGAAACACAAACAACAGTACCACAAGCAGTGAAAGATAAAAAGGGGGAAACAAAGTACAGAATTGTAAAGTCAAATGACAATGAGTCAAAATCAGACACACACACAGACTCTTTTTTTAATGTAGTAAGATTAATATAACTCTCAATCCACAAAATAACCACAAAACAAAAGTCTGGAACAAAGATATCTAAAAGAATAGATAATACATAACATGTCTTTTCACATAAAAAAGACAAACAGAGAAAATTTACATATAAAATGATCAAAAACCAAAAGATACAATGCTAGTATATAAGCAACACATATTCATAATTATCTTAAATGTTAATGGTCTAAACTCCCCAATTAAAAGACCTAGAGTATCTAAATGATTGAAAGACAAGGATCCATTTATACTATGCACAGAAGAGTATTATAGCAAGTATAAAGACAAAGAGGTTCTAATGAAAAACTGGAACAAGGTGATCCAAGGCAGTAATTGAGAGAGAAGGGCAAAAACTGCTATTTTCATATCTGATAAAACAGAGTTTGAACAGAAATGGTAAGAGGAGAAAAAGATGGATATTATCTATTGATCACGGAATCAATACAGCACAAAGACAAAGTAATAATCAATATATAGATGCACCTAACACAAGTGCACTGAAATACATAAATTAATTAACAGATCTCAAGAGACACAGTGACGGTAACAGTAATTGCAGGAGATCTTACAGCAAATGATATAACATCAACAGCAAAGTAATGAATGGAGTAACTGAAGAGACCTTTCTTTTTATTTTAGGGGATTTTTCCCCTCCATTTTTTTCAGCTTTTAGTTTCTTAGCACGCCCAACAATACCTAAGGGTAACTCCTGGGTCTTCACTCAGGAATTACTCTTGGTGGTGCTCGAAGAACAATATGGGATGCCGGTGATCAAACTCAAGTTGACCTATGCAAGGCAGAGGATTATCAGTAAAAGGATTATCAGTAAAAGGGGCCTGAATCTAAGTAAATACATTTACTGACCCATGCACACACCCACTGTACTATTACTCCACCTCAAGGGACTCTTTAATACAGAAACATCCATCCCCAAAGAAATGGCCAGAGAATTTTCTCATCTGCACATTCTCAAGGATAGATCATCCGCTGTGACACTAAGTCTTGATAAAAATGTGAAAACTGAAATCATATCAAGCATCATTTCTAATCACAACAGTATGACACTAAAAACCAACAACAGAAATAAAATGGGAAACACCCTATATAGCTAGACTTAACCAACAAAAATACCTCAAGGAACTTAGATGTCTTAAACAACTAAAGATGCTTCTGAATATCTATTAACTTGCTTAGAAATTCCCCTGGGAGAATTGCAGGCTACAGAATACAACACAGTCCTATCATAATTGTTCCAGAAAAATAAGCAATCTTGAAAGAGATCAACTAACAGACCTGGGGCACTCTTGGGGGAGTTGGGGAGGGGGCACAGGCCAGAGCAGGCCCAAACAAAGCCCTTGCAGCCACTCACTTTCACACCCCAAAGCCTGGTGCCTTCATCCAGAATCCACCACCTCAGGACTACTGAGCCTCCCAGAGAACTTAACCTGGTTGAAACCACAGCTATGCAGATTTCTGTGGCTGAAAACTCTGCATCTTTCTGGAGTCACGATTGGCTATCTCCCCCTCACTTCCCTGTACTTCCGGAAGCCCTGGCAATCATGCCCTTGAACCAGCTCTACCTCCAGGTAACCTCTTGATCACTTGATCACTTGATATCCCATTACTCATCGATTTGCTCGAGCGGGTGCCAGTAATGTTGCCATTTGACCTATCACGTGCCAGTGTAGCCCAATGGCATCTGGTAGTTTCGGGGATATTTAGAGCCTCGGAATTCCCGTTCAGGGTCTTGATAAGGAAGTCTGACCATTTTGTAGGTGGGCGGCCACGTGATCTTTTGACATCCCGTGGGATCCAATCGGTGACGGCTCTAGTCCAACGGTTGTCTCCAGATCGCATTATAGGACCAGCCCATCTTATTTTTGATGTTTTGGCAGATGAGACAGCGTCCCTGATTTTAGAATAGCGACAGAGGTGGGAATTCCGGATTCCTCTCTCACTGGAGTGTTGTTTTTTTCCATTATGGTGGTCAGGAGCCCGTAATGGTCACTAGGCAGAGAGGCGGGAGGAAAGGGGGTTTAAATTATATCTTGAGATTGTCTATGACAATCCAGATATCACTGGATTCAGAAGATCTCACAGCCCCCTCTCCTGATCGGGCGCCTAAGAGGGTGGCTACACGCAGCGAACATTGAAACCACGGTAACTGTGACACAGGAAACAGCAAACAGCTGCGGAGCCGATGCTGCAGCCACGGCAACGTGAAGCAAGAGGAAAGCAACTGCGGCAGCGGAGTGGACACTACAGCCACGACGACCGCGACAAAGAAGGAAACACAAAGCTGGTGAAAAGGTTCCTCAAAGTCCATCCTCCTGAGAGGAGGCAGACTGAGATGACCCGGGACTCTCTTCATCCTCGTTGTGCCACTTCTTTCTCAGCAAATCATCACGCCGCCTCTCATTATCACCTAACTGAAGACACTGCCCCTTCTAACAGCTGCTTTGAAGGGAACTTAGGAATCTCTGGGGAAGATTTCTTTTTCTGAGCTGAAGACACCTTCCCCCCCAAAAAATATATGTATATATGTATATATGTATATATACACACACACACACACACATATATATTTATATATAAGTATATCCCCTAACGGCAGAGCCTGGCAAGCTGTCCGATGCATATTCAATATGTCAAAACCAGTAATAAAAAATGTACATCTTCCTGACCCTAAAGAGTCCTTAATATGACAACACTAAGGACGAACAAAGAGGGCCTGATAAAATCTCAGGGCCATACTAAACTGCCAAATGAAGAAAGACTAAAGTGACTATCTGTACTTTCAATGCACGTACGCTGGCATCAGAAGCATATATTGAGGACCTGATAATGCAAGCACAAATGACCAAGTATGACATCATTGGTCTGACTGAGACGAGGAGGCGTCAATCACATCACTCCATCTTTGACACTGGAGAAGAACTGTTCCTCGGAACTTTGCGCCGAAAAGAGGCGTTGGTGGCATCAGTGTCCTTGACAACATGAACACGGCCGTGAATATTGATTCATTTGAATGCCTAACAAACCAGATAGGACGATTACACTTAAAGAGATATGGCCCACTGCCAGCAATTTCTATCTTCGTTGTCTACACACCAACATCCACATACAAAGAAGAAGAAATTGAGAAATGCTACATAGAACTGGAGGAGTTCTATAAAAACGATCACACCCACAAAATCATAGTCGGTGATTTCAATGCCAGGTAACCTCAGCAGTTAAAAATTTTAAGTTCAGCTTGACTGAGCAGTTAAATATTCTGTATTTTCTGGAGTGACCGCTCCAAATTCTGCAACACTGATAATCCAGTAGTTACACCCAGATTGGATGAGATGTGATACAGAAGACAACCAATCTCGAC
This sequence comes from Cryptotis parvus, assembly GCA_021461705.1. NCBI lineage: Eukaryota > Metazoa > Chordata > Mammalia > Eulipotyphla > Soricidae > Cryptotis > Cryptotis parvus. The sequence goes on from JAJIBD010024095.1 coordinate 46,461, forward strand.
TGACAAAGATTTTTATTTATTAATTTATTTTTAGTATGTTATTATACCACTGTGAGATATACAATTACAAAGATATACAATTAAAAAGTTCATATTTGGGTTTTGGTCATACAGTGTTCCAGCACCCATCCCCTCCACCAGTGCCCATCTCCCACCACCAAAGTCCCCGGTCCCCTCCCCTCCCCCCCAACCCACCTTCATGGCAGGTTCTTTATTTCTTTCCCTTTCTCTCTCTTTCTCTTTTCCTTCCCTTCCAGACTATGGATTACAGAACATACATTAAAGGGTTGTCATGTGTATCTTTTGCCTCTATTTAATGCTCAGTTCTAGGTTGGTATTAGTACCCTCGACAATTGTTAGCACACTTCCATTTTCTGTCTTACCTAGCCTCTGACTCCCACACGTTTGTGATAATTTCCACCTTTGACAAGACCTCCTGATACAAGGTCATGATTCACTTGACCTTGGATATTGGTATCATAATATGTACATATATATTTATGTTATGCAAATAAATGCAGTCATTCTGTATCTGTCTCTCTCCTTCTGGATAATTTCGCTCAACATAATCTTCTCCATGTCCATCCATTTATAGGCAAATTTTATAACTTCATTTTTCCTAACAGCTATATAGTATTCCATTGTTATCCAGTCATCGATTCTAGGGCACTCTGGTTGTTTCCAGATTCTGGCTATTGTGAGTAATGCTGCTATGAACATAAAAGTAGGGATGGTATTTCTGCTGCGTATTTTTGGTTTCCCAGAGTAGATTCCCAGGAGTGGTATGGCTGGGTCAAATGGGAGTTCAATTTCTAGTCTTTGGAGGAATGTCCATATTGTTTTCCAGAAAGGCTGTACCAGCCGGCATTCCCACCAACAATGGATGAGTGTCCCCTTTCCCCCACATCCACGCCAGCACTTGTTGTTGCTCTTTTGAATATGTGCCAGTCTCTATGGTGTAAAATGATAACTCATTGTTGTTTTGATTTGCATCTCTCTGATGATTAGTGATGATGAGCATTTTTTCATATGTTTTTTGGCCATTCGAATTTCTTCCCTTGTTGAAGTTTCTGACAAAGATATTTACACAGAATCTTTATTTCTAACAATACCTTAGTAATCCCTCAGACAAGGACTTAATATCTGCAATGGTGAGACAGAACAATTTCCACTAAATTTCTTCTTAGGGAATATCTTTTGACCATTTTGTTGGTCAATATAAATTATTGTGGGCCTTCAGGGGTGGGGGTGTTGGGAAAATGGAGACAGTCGTGGAGGGAAGGTGACAGTGATGGTGGGATTGGAGTTGGTATATTGAGTGCCTGTAACTAATCATCATGAACAACTTTGTAAAAGACAGTGTATAAATAAGGGGGTGGGCAGACTGAGTAAAACAATCAGCACTTGATAAGCTCTTCAGCCCATTAACTAGCTTATAGCAGAAATTACATACTTCGCTGAAGAGATTAAGTTCTTTTTTTTCTGTTTTCTTCCCTTTCCATCCCCTCTGTTGATGCTCCGGTAATGACCAGGCATTGTACCACTGCTGGCTGTGATGCTCACACACACAGAGCCGCAGTGCATGATAGGGAACTTACTTGCACACTTAGCTCAGTGCTCACGGGAGTTACTTTAGCTGCAGTGCTCACTCCTGTGCTTGCCAAGACTTTCACACTTCCCAGTTGTGGTGCTCACGCACATTCTGGCTGTGGTGCTTGCCAGGTGCCACACAGTGTTGCTTACAAATGTGCTCAGGAAGGTCACACTCCTGGCCAAAGCGTTCGCACATTTTGCAGTGCTTGCCAGGAGTACTCTTCAGTTGTGACGCTTGCAGGCACTGGGCTGTGATGGGGCAGGAGCGATAGCACAGTGGGGAGGGCATATGCCTCCACGCGGCCAACCTGGGTTCCATCCCCGCATCCCATATGATCCCCCGAGCACCAACTGGAGTAATTCCCGAGAGGAGAGCCAGGAGTAACCCCTGAACATCAACAGGTGTGACACAAAAAAGCAAAAACCAAACACACAAAAAGAAGCAGAGCTTCCAGGCACAAACAGCAGAGCTGTTAGGATGGACACCGGGAACTAAAATGACCTCATGCTCTTAAGGTCGGACCTCTACGCTGAACCCAGGCTTCCTTTTCCACATAAAAAGCTAATGAAGGGCCAGAGCGATAGCCCAGCGGGTAGGGTGTTTGCCTTGCACGCGGACGGCCCGTGCCAGCCTGGGTTCAATCCCGGCATCCCATATGGTCCCCCGAGCATCGCCAGGAGTGATTCCTGAGTGCAAAGCCAGGAGAAACCCCTGAATATTGCCGGGTGTGACACACACACACAAAAAAAGCTAATGAACCCCCTCTCTCTCTGCCCCCTGCTCTCTTTCTTTCTCTCCCAATATCAACCCCAACCTGACCGCCAATGGCTCTTTACTAGAACACTCCATTCAGCAGTAAGGCACTGTAACTGATCATCTCTGAGCACCTTCTGTCATCCTTGAGTGTGAACAGGAAATGAAGGCAAAAGATGAGATACACTTGAGAGACAGAGAGAGGTAGGAGAGAGAGAGAAAGAGAGAGAGAGTTTTCAGAAAAAGGCCTAAAACAATTCAATATATGTCATACATTGCAATGCCTGGGGGGCTCTGTGGTTCATTACTTGGGAATCACTCCCAGCAGTCTTGGGGATCCTGGGATCCTGGTGATCTGATGCTTTCACATACAAAGCAGCCCTTGAGCTATCTCCCTGGCTCTGGACAGTTATGCTTTTAAAATAAATAAAATATACTTTATATACCACAAATGGGTGCAGTTTTTCACTTCAACCACAAGATGGAGACACCAGTACCAGAAAAGCATATAAAATAAAGATAAAAGGAAATCACAACAGTGTTAAATTACAAAACTTTTGTTTACAGTGCTAGAGATTTAATCCATGAATTTATACACAGGAACTTGTACACAAATGTACTTTATCACTGGACTATATAGCTCACCCAATAAAATCAATTTTTTAAAAAATCATATACTTTCCTAAATTATTTTGTAAAAATGGAAGTTTATTCTATCAAATAGCAAAGATAGTTAGATATCTGATTCTGAAGATATTTATACACGCAGAGCGATTCAATTGCAACTCAACTTTGTATTTCTTACAGAGTAACTTATATTTAAAATGTTTTCAAATAACAACAAAAATAAATTATTCCATTAACTATCATATGCCTTGGAATGTAAGGATATGTAAAAAAGCAATAGGTCCATCTAATTAACAATGATGATGCAAACAATAAAGAGGTCCTCACAAAATAATCTTAACAAGCCAATATAAACTTTAGAAAACAAAATGAATAAACCTGATAAGCACAAGGAAAAATATAAAAATTCTCAGTTCTTAGCAATACTAATAAGTTGTTAGCACTGTTATATAAGGGCATTTTATAAAAGCCTCAATCTAAAGTAAACAAATAATTCTCTTCCAAAAATATTTTCCGCCTCACTTAGAAGGTTACCACACAGGTCAGTCACTCACGACTAGTCCCACTTCAGCCCCAAACTCCCATATTGCCCAGCAGAGAAAACTTACACTCAACATTAAGGTTTCTTCACTTTACACTTTATGTAGAACTATTGACAAGTATGACTGTGAACATATTCTTTTCCTCTCTTGTATGAAAAGCATCACTCCAAACAAAAGTATGGTTAGTAGATGAAGTCCTTCTAGCCTGTGATATGAATGCAAAGAAGAGCTATAAAGAAAAGACCAATATTTCCACTAAGCCAAAATAAAGCTAATGTTTCAATATATGAGCATACGCACACAAAGTAAGCAAAGAATCACAACAGAAAACTTTAAACATGGGAATTTGAAAGTAAAGTATTTACTTGTAAATTGATGTTAATAAATATAAAATGTAAACGACCAGGGATGTAGCTCAGTGAGGGAGCACATGTATCCCATGTACGAAGACCTGGCTTTGATTCGCAACATCAAAAAACAAATAACAAAAAAAAATGAAGCTGAAAAAATATAAAACTCAATACTCAGATAATCCTGATGCAAATGCCTAATATTTTCAATCACCTTCAACCTCTAGGTCTTTATAAAATGGAGGCATATTTTAACTAAAGTCATGAGGCATTTTAAGAAATTCATGTAATTTGATGATTCCCATAGTGATTAGTACATTATGTGATGTCTGTCAAATCAAGACAGAATATTTACTCAATTGTAATGTTATAAACACAATTTAAATTTGTTACCAATTCTTCAAAATATAATAACACATAGCACATACATTGCCATGCAGTATTAACTAGAAATCATCTCTGGTGCCATTTAAGAATGTGTGCCCCAAGAGTTAGTAGTCTATAAAGAGACGGTATAAGTGTTTATTTGGAAGAAAATATTAATTTGATTATTTTAGAGAAAGGATTCAGTCATGAAATCAGTTCCAAGAGAACGACTTAGTTGGCAGTCTTCATTTTTACAACAATGTTGCCACCTACTGGAAATATCTGAAATGTCCTCACTGTTTCCTGAACTTAAGCATAGGTCTTTTCTCTTGGGTGGAGCTCTGACGAGCTATGAAGTCCGGATGTTGAAAATGATTGCCTTCATGTGTGGGGTTCCTCACATCCCAATAGAGCCTCCATGTGTGCCAGGCTCTATTGGGATGGAGATGTTACTGGTGCCCGCTTGAGCAAACAGATGAACAACGGGAAGGCAAGTGACAAGTGAAGTATAGGCATCCAAAAGAGCTACATCAAGACCTTCCAATAGCCTACAGAAACAAGATATACCTCACTTCATAATTCTGAGTTTTCTGGTAATTATAAATAGTATATTTCACTCTATTACCATCAACACTGCATAAACACAGCACCGTATTTTAAGGTCATATTAGCAATTTTTGCTTTACATAATGGTCATATTTCACTTCCTTTTTTTAATTTTTGCTTTTTGGGTCACACCCGGCAATGCTCAGGACTTACTCCTGGTGGTGCTCAGGTGACCATATGGGATGCTGGGGATCGAACTCAGGTTGGCCAAGTGCAAGGCAAACGCCCTACCTCCTGGACTATGGCTCCGGCCCTTCCCCACTTCCAAAAAAAATCTGACAAAGTTGGAAATGGTAATGCTAGACTATAACTGAGTATTGAAAGTAGGTAAAGGTATATACAAGATAACCCCTCAGTGTGTGTACTAAAACCACAATGTACAAAAAGGGAGAGAGAGAGAGAGAAAGGGAGAGAGAGAGAGAGAGAGAGAGAGAGAGAGAGAGCACTCATTCTACACCCAGGCACATACACATTAAAATCATTTAAATCCTAACATATGAAACAATTATCTCATATCTGTCACCAGATATAAGGACATAAAAACAAGAAAAAAATCAGTACTAGACTATTGGTACTTATCATTAAGGTAGGCTTTACTAAAATGATTGGTGGCTATATAAAATTGAGAACAAAATGGAAGGAAAAGAGGTTTCTACTTCATATTAGGGGTTGCATAACATATGAAATGTGTTAACTACAGTTTAAACTAGCCCTTAAAGGCCAAAGACATACCTTAATGGTGAGACCACAGGCTTTTCGAGACGTTTGAGGCCTGGGTTCAATTCCCAGCACCACAAGTTCCCCTGAGCATAAAGCCAGGAATAAGCTGGAGTTGGGTGTGACCCCAAACCTGCTGCTACCCCTCAAAACATGATCAATAAAACAGGAGCACTACAGCACAAGCAGGGAATGAACAACAAGCAATTCTGTCATATTACGGAATCGCTGATGTTTATATTTGGCAAAGGTGTTACTATTAAGAGCAGAGTTTAAGAGTATAGTCTGTGTAAGAGAAATATGATGAAAATATTTATAGGCAAATGCACGTGGTACCCACCCTGGGTTCAATCCCCAGCATCCCACATGGTCCCCTCAGCACTGCCAGGAGTGATTCCAGAATGCAGAGACAGGAGTAACCATGAGCATTGCTGGGTATGACCCTAAAAGCAATAAATAAATAACATTTAAAAAAAAACAGGAGTTGGAGTGATAGCACAGCAGGAAGCACATTTGCCTTGCACACGGCCAACCCAGGTTTGATCCCCAACATCTCATATAGTCCCCTGAGTACCTCCAGGAGTAATTCCTGAGTGCAGAGCCAGGAGTAACCCTGAGCATCACTGGGTGTGACCCAAAAAAAGCCCAAAAAAAAGTAAATAAATAAAAATAAACAGCTTCATGATCTGTAGACAACTAATTCTACTTTTTTACCAACCAAATCCTCAAGTCTGCTTCTCTATTTGCATCCATCAGATAAGCCTCTATTTATACAAACAGTCCATAATAATCCATCTCTCTTCAGAATTAAAGCTGTCTGTGATGGCTCCCCTTTCCCTCCCAGCAAGCCGTAGCACTGGCAAGGCCCCACAGTGTGCTGTCAGAACGGTGTTTCCCACTTCATCCCTTCCACCCAATAAACACGCTCCTCTAGTGAAAGCATTGTGGGGCTCCCTGTCACTTACAGAACAGAGAACATCAAACTTACAGCACTCAAGGCTTTCATCATCTGACCTTGACTATAACCTCATTAAAGCAGCTATCAGAAGCCTACTTAGGTGAAGGACACATACACTGGGCAGAACTGCTACTGGCTCTCCCTGTGCTCTGCTAATCATGAGGCGCCAGGGAGGGAGGGGCGAGTTCTGGCCCTGCCCCGCCATCCCCATAGTCTTGGAAGAAGCCAAAAGAACCCCCTACACCATGATGGTAGCCATTTTCAACATCCAGACTCCACAGCCTCGTCAGAGCTCCACCCAAGAGAAAAGCTGATCTCAAGTCCTGATTGTCAGAGCCCCACCCCATAGAGAAGCCTATTTAAGCCCAGCTATGCCTCGAACCAGAGACACAGATACACGGGGCAGAGCTGTTACTGGTTCTCCCAGTTGCGCGCGCGGCTGAATGACTGAACTGAGAGCCTCTCTACTACTGAGAGTCCCGACCCGCACGGCAGAACCAGGCAAGCTACCTGTGTCATATTCAATATGTCAAGTACAGTAACAAAGATGGACCTCATTCCCATGACCTGACTGAATGGTTTGAGGCTCTCCATGTTCCTATAGCAAGCAGGTGGCCTAGGGCTACGCTTGCACGCAACAGGGACAAATGGAGATGTTACTGGTGCCCGTAGAAGCAAACTGATGAACAATGGGAAGACAAGTGATACAAGTGATACTTAGGTGAAACTATCTTCTAATATCTGTGGTATTTCCTACCCATTCTTAGCCATGGTTAGAAATATTGCACAACTCTTTCTAAAAATTTATTTATCCTTTTGGGTGTATGTTGGGTGACATGCCCTACTTTGAGCTCCAGCTATACTTAGCTTGCAGCCCCTCCCAGCTCTGCTCAGGAGATTTTTGAATCAGCTCTGGCATTTGTGAAGCCAAAAGGCCCACCTGAAGTGCTGCATTTCAACAGAGTCAGTTACCTGGCTTCATCTCTAGACAGCCCAGCCCATGATGGACTGGGCTAGAAGGTTTTAGCGGGTTTCTATTTATAAAATAAGCAGGGAGAAAGGAGAAACACTTTTTTGCCATATTGGTTTCCCCTTGGATCTCTGCTTCTCCATTCTCTGTTGGGCTTTAACACGTGGTGGCAGCCATCTTGGCCTACAAGTGGCCGAGGCCCAGCTGGGAACCCAAAGTCCAGGGTTTTCCCTGTTCTTGGATTGTATATCAGAACCTGTGATAGTAACGCCTTTTATAACTGCACTAAATTCCTGAGTTTTCATCCATTCCCCCCCGGCTTCAGAGGTAGAAGGGAACTGGCTTCCTGGTATTGCTGGGGACCCCAGTGGCTCCCGACAGGTGTGGCCGTATGTTTGCAGCTATTTCCTAAATTCTCTTAGCTAGTAGAACACCTCGAGTATTCAGAGTATTCTCTAATACTAGCTAGCTCTAATATCCTGGAACTTGCTTCCAGTAACCAAAAACGAAACACAGCAAAATAAATGCTATGCTGGGCTACAGCACATGCTTCCCACAGAGGGCAAAGGTGTGGCCGCAACACCACCTGTGCATACACAGACAACCTAAACATCTACTTTCTTATCAGTTCTGAATTAGGGCTTTATAATATAAAATGGACTTAATCCTTTCTACTTAATAATCTCTTAAACACTTGAAGCTGCTCCTAAATCTTCCTTTCCTAAGACATACTTCCTCTAGAGTCATAGCTAATAACAACAATATTTCTAGGAAACTTCCATCATCCTACTCCTATCTAAGTGCTCTAGATTATCAACCATCTCTCCTGAAGTGTGGTGAGTAAACCCAATTACAGAACTCCAGTGCTTTTGTAAGTGATGCAAAATATTCACCTTCTCACCCAAATTTGGACATTAACAATGTCTATTACCAAATTAACAACTCAGGGGGCCGGAGCGATAGCCCAGCGGGTAGGGCGCCTGCCTTGCCGGTGCCGCGGCTTATGCCGCCCGGGTTCGATCCCCGGCATCCCATATGGTCCCCGAGCACCGCCAGGAGTAACTCCTGAGCGCAGAGCCAGGAGTAACCCCTGAGCATCGCGGTGTGACCCAAAAAGCAAAAAAAAAACAACAAAAAAAAAAACAAATTAACAACTCAAAATAGTCCTTTGAGTGAAAATGTTTAACAAATGCAGAGGAGGAGGATAAGATAGTAATATCAGGGTCAATGGGAGATTCAAGATAATCAAGTATAGAAACACACATTGGGTGTTTGAGGACCATAGAGGTTTGGAAAGCTCTGGTCTGGTCATGGGTACAATCACCAGAATCCCACATATATCGAGCACAATTCTGGCAGCTGTGCTTGCCTGTGGTCCCTGGCACTAACTCCACACTGCCTTCCGGTGTGTAGGCACCAGAAAAAAGGGCTACGACCTAACCCACACCCACACCACTTGCCCCTGTAAGCTCATCAACTAAAAAGGACATGTGAGCACCACAGTCAGGAAGTGTGACCTCTGCCGGAACACGTGACCCACAGTGAGCACCACAGCCATAGCATATGGCTCTGCTCGGCTGCAAACCCAACTTCCTGTATGTGCAAACACTGTAGGCAGAGCCCGGCCTGGTAAGCAGCACGGCTGTGTGTGCAAGTCCTGGAACCTGATGTGTGACCTCTCCAGTGAGTACCATAGGCCACATATGTGTAAGCATCACAGCCCAGCACGAGTCAAATCTCTGATTGTTGTAATGCCACTACCATTGAGATCGTCACATAGCCCCCAGTGCTACAAAAATAAAAATGAAGTGAAGGGATAGTGGGAATTATAATATAATAAAACAATTATTTATCTTAGATAGGCAATTGGCAACTACACCACCTCCGCTTCACTGATGACATCGTTCTAATAACACCAAACATTAGCCAAGCGGCACAAATGCTGGCTGACTTTGACCGAGAATGTGGAAAGATAGGTCTACAGCTGAATCTCAACAAAACTATGTTCATGAAAAATGAACTAGTTCCAGAGGCCCCATTCACTCTCAATGAAACAGACATCTCTGAACACAGCAGTTATGTGTACCTAGGTCGAGAAGTCAGCATGATGAATGACCTAAAACCTGAGCTGCGCAGGAGGAAGAGAGAGCGGCATGGAATGCCTTCAAAGGCATCAAAGAAATAGCTAAAAGGACAAAGAACCTCCAGCTCCAGGCACATCTCTTCTACTCCACCGTTCTCCCTGCATTAACATGCGCCTCAGAGACCTGGACCCTATGAAAGCAGGATGAGAATGCTATTCAGGTCTCCCCAAAGAGGAATTGAAAGAGCTATGCTTGGAATATCACGCCTCACTCAAGTGAGAGAAGGAATCCAGAGTTCCGACCTCCGTCACTGTTCCAGAATCAGGGACACTGTCTTGTTTGCCAAGGCATCGAAAATCAGATGGGCCGGATATGTAATGCGATTTGGAGACGACCGCTGGACTAGAGCCGTTACCGACTGGATCCCACAGGATGTCAAAACTACCCACCTACAAGATGGTCAGACTTCTTTGTCAAGACCCTGAACAAATGGTTTGAGGCTCTTCATGTTTCTGAAGAAAACAGATGCCATTGGGCTACACTGGCACGTGATAGGGTCAAATAATACTGGTGCCCGCTCAAGCAAATTGATGTTACTGGTGCCCGCTCAAGCAAATTGATGAATAATAGGATGTCAAGTGATCAAGTAAACTTAGAAGACCTTATCAAACATGAGATAAATGTAATCCAACAGAGGAGAACAGCTATATAGAGAAGACAGCTATAATAACAGAAATTTTGGTTAGCTGTTGCGGGGTCACATTTGGCAATATGGGAGGGGTGTAAGACTACTCTCTGTAGTGCAGGGCGTTGGGGCATGCAGCAACAGGGCTGATCCAGAGCCTTGGCACCTCTAAGGCATGTGCTCGACCACTCTGACCACATTCCCAGCCCAAACAAGAAGTTTTGACACAGTTCATTGAATGAATCCTTTACTATCATCAATCAAACATGCAATGAAAACATCTCAAATAAAAATATTTTATTATAAATGTAACCTATGTACTATACCCGGCCACATGAATCCTAGGCCAAGATGGCTGCTCCCACATGCTAAAGCCCAACAGGGAAGAGATGGAAGAGGAGAGAGGAGGCAGAGGGGTGAAGAGGAAAAGAGAAGAGAAGAGAAGAGAAGAGAAGAGAAGAGAAGAGAAGAGAGAAGAGAAGAGAAGAGAAGAGAAGAGAAGAGAAGAGAAGAGAAGAGAAGAGAAGAGAAGAGAAGAGAAGAGAAGAGAAGAGAAGAGAAGAGAAGAGAAGAGAAGAAGAGAAGAGAGCAAAGAGAGCAGGATACTGCTTCTATACCCTCTCAGCCCTGACTGGCCCACAACAAGGGAAAGCAGTTACGGCCAATCCCTTCAGGTGTCTCTCCCAGGACCTCACCTAGTCCCACTGAAATGTTAATATTGCCCCAGCCAAGGTCTGTTCTTGAAGCTTCCCTGCAGGCCCTATGCAGAGTGGGGGAAGGGCATGTATCTGTACCAGTGGATATTCTACAGCCAGGTAATATTTCTCCAAGCCTTCCCAAGATTCTAGTCTTTACTTCATAGTTGTTTAGTAGGATACTAGCCTTTAGGACTTATTAGACAGTCATGCTTGCTTGCTTGGAGGCGAACAGCATTTCTCTCTGATTCAATTATAACTAGATTATACTTAGAGATCCAATGTAGCCAGGTGAAAATACTGGTAAGATCTGTCTAGTCCCACAATGATTGTGGTAGCATGAGAGAAAATATATATACCAGCTAACACAGAATATATGGTAAGATATATTGCCACTTAGAGTCACAGATCCAAACTATTTCCTGCCCCTATCTACAAAGTGGCCTGCAGGAGGCAACTCCAGGCAAGACGCAGAGGCTCTGGGCAACAGTGTACTGCAACACCTAATCCTTCAGCTATTAGGTGTAGAATGGAGATTCTGACCGCAAAGCCTGAGATTTCCTTGGGGGTAGGTAGGTGCCAGGGGCTGGGTGCACCACAAGCAATTCTTGGGCAACCAGATCCGAATTCAATGCTGGGCTTGAGAGCAGGGTGTTTGCCTTGAGGGCTGGTGAGTGGGACCATCCTCTGCCACTCCAGGGCTGGAGGGCCTCTGAGGCCAATTAGAGACGCAGGGGGCAGTGGTGGGGGCACCATGCAGTTGAATCCGGGTCCCTAATGCGATCTGAACTCTGACATCGTGGGGACACGAGGTCACCGTGTTTCAGAGGCTGAGTGCCCTCCACAGCACTACACTAAACACTAGCACCTCGGTGGTTCGAGTCAGTATCTAAACCCACGCAAACTGGAGTCAGAACTCCAGGGATATCTGTCAGCCCCCTACCCCGACATGTGCAGGGACCCACATCCCGCAGCTGTGACTGTGAGCCAGGAGCCTGTCAGGGTCCGCGCCCAGGTCAAGGAAGGTCAGCGACAGAGGAAAGCCTCTTTAATCACACCCAGCAGGACCAACTGGTCGCCAAGGAGAGGAAAGGCCACTTGCCTGCCCCTCCCGAGGCCTTGTGGCTTGGGGAAACCTCGACGTCAGAGACCTAAGCAGACCAGTCCAGGCTACCGACAGCGGGATGGGCCTGGGGACGGGAATGGGGGGCGCGCGGGCTCGGCGCTGGGAGGAGAGCGGGTGCAGGGGGCTGGACCTGGAGGCGAATGGGGTGCGCAGGGCTGGCCCTGGAGGAGAGCGGGGTGCAGGGGGCTGGACCTGGAGGCGAATGGGGGCGCAGGGCTGGCCCCGGGAGGAGAGCGGGGTGCAGGGGGGCTGAACCTGGAGGCGAATGGGGTGCGCGGGGCTGCCCCTGGGAGGAGAGCCAGGGGTGCAGGGGGGCTGGACCTGGAGGCGAACGGGGTGCGCGGGGCTGGCCCCGGGAGGAGAACGGGTGCGCGGGGCGCCGGGGGCTCCGCCAGGCACCGGGACTGGGCCCGCACACCGCCGGCCCCTGGCTTCGAGCAGCTTCCCTGAAAGTGGCGCGAGTGAAGGAGCAGTTGGCCAAACACATTCGGGCTGTGTCTTCTCGAGTGACAGCACAAGCGTCGCACGTGGCGTTAGTTTCCAAGACACTCATTTAACGACCAAGCAACCTCTGCCCTCGCCTTCTCACCTCTCCAGTTCTTGGACGGGATGTAGTAATATTTGTTCCCAAGCTGGTCTGTGCCCACATGCTCCCTCACCTCCTTTGACAGCGTCCTCCACAAGACGCGGAGCAAATCCTGCGACCAGCCCATGCTGTCAGACCCGCACAGAGCTGCCAGTAGCCAAACCCGCAGCCGCAACACACCGGCCCCCCGCCCCGCCCCCGGGCCCTCCAGTAACGGCGCTCCCCATTAGTCGGCTCAGTCGCCGCTAGACCAATGGGAGGCCCGTTAGTTTAGCCCCGCCTCCGAGGTCTGTCATGGCGGCGTCCAGCGAGCGAGCCGGTGCAAAGGGAAGGCATGCTAGGGTTTTTGTTGGCTCGACAAGCGGGTTTGGACGATCCGCTTCTGCCTCCGGAGGGCGGAATCCACGCGGAGGTAAAGGAAACCTTCCCTTTCCATCCCTGTGCTTCCAAACGAACTGCTTAAAATCCTGGGATAATGACATCCTTCATGACCAAACTCTCCCGCTGTGCTTGCAAAATAGGATACCTGATACGTGATGCAGGCAGGTGTGCACCCACGCGGGCCGGTGTATGGGCACTGTAAACCTAAGTCATTCTTTAGCTGCACTTCATTATTTGCGTCTTGAATTAGTGTCACAGGGCTGAAGCTGAGAGTTGAGGATGGTTTTGACAAGAGATCAAACTAGAAAAGCAGGGAGAGGCTAAGTGAAGGGAGATTCTTGTGTGGCTGGTTAAAAGCACTAACGATGCTGGACATGGAGAAGATCATGTTGAGCGAAATTAGCCAGAAGGAGAGAGACAGATACAGAATGACTGCATTTATCTGCATAACATAAATATATATGTACATATTATGATACCAATATCCAAGGTCAAGTGAAACATATATCGGGAGGTCTTGTCAAAGGTGGAAATTATCACAAACGTGTGGGAGTCAGAGGCTAGGTAAGACAGAAAATGGAGCAGTGTGCTAACAATTGTCGAGGGTACTAATGCCAACCTAGAACTGAGCATTAAATAGAGGCAAAAAGATACACATGACAACCCTTTAATGTATGTTCTGTAATCCATAGTCTGGAAGGGAAGGAAAGAGAAAGAGAGAGAAAGGGAAAGAAATAAAGAGCCTGCCATGGAGGAGGGCTGGGGAGGGGGAGGGAACGGGGACGTTGGTGGTGGGAGATGGGCACTGGTGGCGGGATGGGTGCTGGAACACTGTATGACCAAACCCAAATATGAACTTTTTAATTGTATATCTTTGTAATTGTAAAAAATTTTTTAAAAAAGCACTAACGATGCTAGAGGATGAACTTGGTATTGCACTTTGCCATCTGCTTAGAGGCCGCACTGGACATGAGGACGATAGTCGGAGTCAGTTAGTGAACTTGCAGTTGTCCAGCAAAGGGTTGATGGAAATCTACGCCCGATCGCTTGCAGCTGGGATTGGAAGGTGAAAAAAAAAATTTTTTTACGTCCTTAAGAAATTGAACCAGCTAGCCATGGAAATTTATTAGATATAGTGAACGATGTTAGGGAGGAGTCACCAGTGACTCGTGGTGTGTATAACAAGATGAATAATGCCTCCATTTCAAATTTGGCTTGAGAACAGTTATATTTTAAGTTTCCCACATCACTTACAAAAAAACTTGTGAGGCTTCACTTGGAAACGGAAGAACCCAGATGCATACATATGTTCAATACTCAGGAGAAATATCTTGAATGCAAGTAGAGTTAAGACGGGCGGTTTTGATGATAAAAACCTGCTAGACATCATCACAAAGCTAGCAGATGAGACTGCAAATTAACTGTGGAGAAACCAGGCAGCTGGGGGCCTGAAGCCGCAGAAAGTGTTGAAGCAGCCTGATCAGCATGTTAGTTGCCGCCCTGAGCTCCGGCCTCTGCTCTCATTTTCTATCCCATTTCATTGCTATTTTTTATCATTCAGTTTATTACAATCGAAATTGTATTATATGTTTACTTATTTTCTTTTTGGGTCACACCCGGCGATGCTCAGGGGTTACTCCTGGCTCTGCACTCAGGAACTACTCCTGGCAGTGCTCGGGGACCATATGGGATGCTGGAGATTGAACCCGGGTCGGCCACGTGGAAGGCAAATGTCCTACCTGCTGTGCTATGGCTCCAGCCCCCTATTTACTTTCTTACAAGTATGTTGTCTTCCTGACCTTAATGGGAAAGGTCATTGTATTTCCAGTACCGAGAGATTGACACAGTCTATGTGATTTTTGTGAGTGTTTATTTTTTCATTACCATGTTCTGATTAATTTGAAACATGATTGGGATTTGCTTCTACTGCTGCCCCTATCCCACTCATGGTTAAGTGCAGAGCTGACAGTAATTCCTTTATAGCTCGGTCACCCACTTTTACAAAAGCATACAGATATACCCAGAGGTTTTTATTCCAGTGACCACAAGGACTCAGGCAAAATTTATATGCATCAATTTGATAATATGGAGCCGTATTATCAGTTTGCTAATATGGGACCGAGAGATTGATCAGTGAGCTAAGTGCATGCTCTGCATGCAGGAGACCCAAGTTTAATCCCCAGCTTCACAAGGTCTCCTGAACACCACTGGTGTCTGACATCAGGAGCACAGAGCCTCGAGAAGCCCCAGAGCACCAATGGGTGTTGCCCAAAAACAAAACAAAAAAAATTTTTTCAAAAACGAAACAAAATTTTATAACAAAGGTTTCTGCTACCATGTATTGCCTGTTGTCTTATCAGTAATTTTACTGAAAATAATTATGCTATTGTTAAAGAAAGCATTATTCTCTTTTCCCTAATATGTTCAAAAGTCTTAACCACATCCACCATAAGAGATTCTGTCATCTGCTAAGCATGTAAAGTTTGAATTTCTCAGTCTTCTAATTTCAAAAATTTCTTGTTCTAAGGATGCAAGTCAAAGTTCCATCACCCACATTTCTGACATCATTAAGGCACTTGCCTTGGTCCAAGTCCCAGCACTGCGGATGCTCTCCTGTGTACCAGCAAGTGTGCCCCCAAATCCAAAAATGTTGTGGTTTACTTGTGAAGTCCAGGGTTCAATCCTAGCAATGGGGGAGGGGGTGATGAAGACCCTTTATATATATTGCCAGGTTATCCATTATCTATTAATGGATAGAGGATAATTTAATCTTCTGACTACAAGGCTATAGTACTCCAGTTATGCCATGCACATTTCTCCCAATTGCTTTGCTTGCCTCTCTAAAGCCTTTATCTGTTTCTAATCCTCTAGCTCTTATTTATTCTAATTATGTCATCTTAATGCAATCTAATGAAATCTGGGTGCCAAAAGAGAGTTGCAAATTTTACAGAACTTAATGGACTTCTTTTGGGTTTTGAGTCTCTCTGGTTTTTATTTGGGGGCTTACGCCAGTAATAGTTGGTGGTTACTCTTGCATTGCTCAGGAGACGGTGTGCCTAGGATTACACCTGCAGCTCCTGTGCTGAAAGCATTTACGCAGCCCTATGAGGATGTCAGCACACACACACACACACACACACACACACACACACACACACGCACGCACATATGCACACACTCACAAACCCCTTTGTTTGCAGTAACAGGGATTATTCCCAGGACCTTACATAGGTGAAGTGCTCACTCACTTTACCACTGAGCCATATCTCAGACTTAAATGGTTACTTTGAAATACTTAAAGCAAAAAGGGTAGAAATAACAAGAAAATTGCAGTGGATCCATGATCTTTAACTTTATTTTTATTAAACACTAAAAAATCCCTATGCAATGGGTAAATGTAGAGGGAAATGGAAAATGAGCCAGGATTGACTCAGTGACAAAGAGTTTACCTCACATGCAGGACGCCGTGAATTTGGTCCTCAGTGTTGTGTAATCCTGGCAGTTTGGATGTTTGTGCTTGGCAGCTCTGCCATCTGAGATCTCCACCCCACAAGGAATTTCTAGCTGTATTGCAGCTAGGCATATGCAAGTGTTCCAACTAAAAAGAATGTGAACTCTGTTAGCACGATAGCAAAAATATGTGTGAGCACTGTGGCAGGAATGCAAGCCCTGCAGAGCACCGTGGCCAAGTGTGTGACCCTGAGGAGCACCACAGCTAAATGTACTACACTGTAACGAATGTGCATGCGTGTGACCCAGGCCATTGCAGGAATATCGGCAGAGGGATGGACAGGGAAAAAGCAAAGGAGAATAGTAATGCTCATGTTTAGTTCATATACTCATGAGAGCTGAAGTTATTTCTTCGTTAAAAAAATAATTACCTATTAAATATAATACTTCTTAGTGTATAATTTACAAGTTGAGCATTTTTATTCACCTTGACCAATCATAACACTGTATAGATTTGGTTTAGATTCCAAGATTTATCCTTAGATTTTCAATGTCAAGTAATGTATCTGAAAATTCCTTTAATGTGCAGTTATTTGCTAACGTCCATCCATCTGGGACATCTTCAGCCTTTCCATCACAACACTTCTCATGTATATCAATTAGTTCCCTTCATTGCTTACTCCGCCTGCATATATAGAGTTTCTCAAAGGCAGCTCTGCCAGCATTCCCAGTGTTAGCTATTTCTTTATAATTCCATTTACATTCTATTTGAATTTCACTTTCAACATATGAATTTGTATTTCTCAGGCGTACTTTACTTTTACTAGCCAATTCCCTTTTCACTTACCCATTTACATAAGATTTCTTGTGGATTCATCTTGGGGATACGGAGGGAACAAAACTACACACTTGCAGACTATGAACTGAATATCAAGTACATAGTGACCAATCACCTCAAAGCTTTGAAAGAAGACATGTAAATGGGTGACTGTTATGTAGGGTATTTTCATAGTGATGTATGAACTGAAGAGCTTTTTGGTTTATGCTTTTACAGTAACTGAAATCAAACCAAGTTGTCAAATCTCCTCTATGACTTAATTGGTAACTACTGAAAGTCATGTACATGTATATTTAATTGGTAGTTAATGAAAGTCATGTTCTTTAATGAGTGGAAAAAACAAATTGTGTTGCATTCGTTCAGTGAAATACTTAACAATAAAGAGTAATAGGAGTCATGGTACAGCGATAGTTCATGCCAGAGTAAGAACTGCTTATATATTTGAATTAAAATGTTTATGGTAGTACTTCATTTTTTTTATTACCCTGTATAGGTGATATTTTTGTATAACCAAACAACTCATGGCCTTTATATTCAACCATGCCTACTAGAACTTGCACCTGGTTCTTGTCAATGATGAAGAGTAAAGCTGTCAGCATCTAAAGTGTATGTCATATGATACTACTATAACCACCCTTGCCTTTTTAGAGAGAGTTGTCTGCTTGAAGAATTATTTTCCAAACTTTGAGTCTTTGTTCTGATGATTCAGATGTGTTTCTTGCTGGCAGCAGAATGTTGTGTTCAGTTTTCTGATCCATCCTGCCACTCTGTCTCTTTTGTTCATTTGTTTTTCTGCTTTTTGGGTCACACCCAGCAATGCTCAGCGGTTACTCCTGGCTCTGTATTTAGGAATTACTCCTGGCGGTGCTCAGGGAACCAGATGGGATGCCAGAGATTGAACCCAGATTGCCTGCATACAAGGCAAATGCCCTACCTACTGTACTGTCGCTCCAGCCCCTATTCTCTCTCTCTCTCTCTCTCTCTCTCTCTCTCTCTCTCTCTCTCTCTCTCTCTCTCTCTCTCTCTCTCTCTCTCTCAGCTGGTACGTTTAACCCATTGACTTTGAGAGAGATTCTGGTCACGAAGTATTATGACATCTTTTTTCCCCAGGAATTTGGCATGTCTGTGGGACATATCTTAAAGTAGCCTTTTAGTTCTTCTTGTAATGATGGTTTTGAGTCTATGGAATTCCTTAGTTGTTTCTCTGTGGAGTTCTGTATAGTTCCTTCAAATCTGAATGAGAGTCTATCTGGGTAAATATTCTTCTTGAGATGTTCATTTCATTGAGTTTTTCACTATGTCGCATCACTTTCTACTGGCCCAGAGGATTTTGTTTAATGAATCTTCCATAAATCTTAAGGACACTCTTTGTGTCCTTAATTTTCTTCTTTAATCTTCCTATTTGGTCCCTCCAGCGACACCAGGAGTACTTCCTGACTGCAGAGCCAGAAGTAACCCCTTAGCATTGCCGGGAGTGGCCCCCTAAAAAAAAGGCACTAGAATTGCCTTCTTGGCCTTCTGGGACCCTGATGATTCTTTTGTTGTTCCTCTTACATTCATCTCAAAGTTCTCTTATAGCTGTTCATTTATTTTGAGGCTTTTGTGCATCTGCTGTTATCTGGAGGTTTCCTGCACCTCATCTTTAAGCTCACCGATTCTGTCTTCAGTAGCTGTTACTCTGCTGCTGAGGCCTTCCAGTGAGTTTTTCATTTTACCTACCAAGTTTCTTGATTTGTCATTTCTGTTTATAGTTTCCTCATTTCTGTTTTTGTATCTTTTTGCATTTTATTGGTGGTCCATTCCTTTATTTCTTCGAACTCCTTATATGTCCTCAACAATTCTTCTCCAGATTCCTTACCAGAGAGGTTATAGAGCTCCTTATTACTGGTTGCATTTTCTGGGCTTGAGTCTTCTTCACCAAGTATGATGGGGTTCCATGTTGCTTTCCCAGGTCTACCTCTTTCCGTTCCTTTGCTTCTGCTTGGTTATCTCAGAGGTAATCTTTGATTTGTGTTCAAAGACCAAGAGTTTTGACAGTTTAATAGTACCTATTCCCATGTTTCTGGATATCACAGATAAGTGATATCATCTAGGTTTGTCCTTCTTCCTCTGACTTCACTTAACATGACACCCTGCATTTCCATCCAAGTTTGCTGCAAAGTGCAAGATCTTATCCCTCCTCCAAATTTTCTTCTTAATGTCATTTCTATCGGTATGAAGAAATCTGTTTCAGCAAAGAATTTGTTCTTGTAGGGGTCTGATGGATTCTGATTTTTGAAAAAGAACTTATAGTCATTCATATCATTTCATTACATAAATTGTTAAGTCTCCTGGTTCTTTGAATTACTTATCTTTATTTCAGTTTTCAGTCCCAGCAACTTCATGATTATTATTATTTGCTTGAGCATGAATTTTTTAAATTTTTTTTGTTTTATTTTGGGGCCACATTTAGCTGTGCTCAGGGCTTATTCCTGGCTCTGCTTAGGGATCACTTCTCATATTACTTGGGATACCATATGCAGTGCCTGGAATCGAACTGGGATGTTACACCTGTAATTTCTCTACAGCCCCCTGAACGCACTCATTTTATATTTTCATCTCATAGGAAACACTTCTGGGATCTAAATATATTTATATAATATTTATATAAATTCACACATTTATATAAATACACACACATATATATAAATTCACACACACACACACACACACACACACACACACACACACACACACATATATATATATATATGCGCCTCAGTGTGTTTAGTAAGTTAGAATTTTGTCCACTAGGTGTCCTCAGTTAACTTTAAATTTCTGCATTAACTTCATGAAAATTTTAGTGTCTGATTGTGTGTGTGTGTGTGTGTTTGTGTGTGTGTGAAGCAAGATAGTTTTTCTTACATGATACCTAGTAACCTGCTTACATAAAAGGGAAAAAGAAGAGAAATGCACATCTGTCGGGTATGCGAGTCCCTGAGACTAAACTCTCCAGTCTTTTTGGAGCCGGGAATGGGGCCCCTTCCCCATGTCCTTCCCCCTCCAGGAGGCCCCGTGGTTGCATCCATGAATTACTTCAGGCACCATTGCAACCTCACTCACCAGCCGTGACCCAGACACTCATCTAGATGTCTCCAAAGAGACCAATAAATGGTAGAGATACTACCGGCCCTTCCTATGGCATGCGGCTGCAAAGGCAGCCGCACAACCTCTCAAAATCTGTTGTATTGATGTGCCAGGTATCACATCACATTTAATAGATTTGTGAGATTTAATATCCTCATTGACTTTCTTCTAAGAATATATTTTTCTATATCAAGCAATATAAATGAGATTATTCAGTGTTTGCTTAGGGTAGGTTAAAAAAATAATTGCGAAAATTTGAAATAATGATGATCCAAAGTCCCAAGTAACAACCCAGATAAAGCTTATTATTTTATCAGTACCATTCATATTTATACATTGCAATAATCAATATAGTTAGTGCTGGCTAAGGGAGCAGGCGAGGGGATGGGGCTAGTGGGGGAAAACAAAGGTCTTTGGTGGTGAGGGCGGGGCACACTGGTGGTGGGACTGGTGTTGAATGATGGATGCTTATAACAACTGTACAGTGAAAACTTGGTACTTTGTAAACCGCGGTGTTTAAATAAAGAAAAAAAAAAAGAAATACACGTTTCAGAATACAGCCTTTGCCAGAGTGGGAAAAAAGATACTGGGGAGAACATGGACTTGAAGAAAAAGCCTCTCCAAATATTCTTTTTTTTATTATTTTTGGGTCACACCCAGCAATGCTCATGCGTCATTCCTGGCTCTGCACTCAGGAATTACTCCTGGCTGTGCTCAGGGGGCCATATGGGTTTCCAGGGATCGAACCCTGGTCAGCCACATGCAAGGCAAATGCCCTACCTGTTGTGCTATTGCTCTGGTCTCCAAAATATTCCAATATAAATAAAATAAACTCTTTAAATAACGCTTCAGGGGAGAGCATTTAAATGTAATTATTCTTATTATAATTGTCAGTATTTTATTTGCCTTTTGGGGCATACTTTGTATTGCTCAGGCCTTACTGGCTCTAAACAATGGGATCACTCCTGATGGAACTCAGGACACCAAATGGGGTGCGGGAGATCCAGCCCAGCTTGGACTCATGCAAGGCGAGTGCCTTAACCCCTATACTATCTCTCTAGCCCATAGATATATTTAATTTTCTGTAGGATCTTTTAAAATTTTTGGATATGTGGTAGAAAGAGAAGTAAACATAAGTTGCAAGAAGTAAACATAAGCTTGTTTGCCAAGGCATCGAAAATCAGATGGGCTGGACATGTAATGCGATTTGGAGATGACCGCTGGACTAGAGCCATTACTGACTGGATCCCACGGAATGTCAAAAGATCACGAGGCCGCCATCTACAAGATGGTCAGACTTCGTCAAGACCCTGAAGAAACGGTTTGAGGCTCTTCGTATTCCTGAAGCAACCAGATGCCATTGGGCTACACTGGCAAGTGATAGGGTCAAATGGAAATGTTACTGGCACCCGCTCAAGCAAATCGATGAATAACGGGATGTCAAGTGATCAAGTGATCCAGCTCTATGTATGTAATCTTGATAAAATAAGGACTTACACATATTAAATTACCTTATTTAGTTTTGTCTATCTTCCCCCCATTTGTTTGTTTGTTTATTTGTTTGTTTACATTCTCTTAAAGGGTTTTGGGCCTGGAGTTAAACAAAGACAGAGATGTTGAAAGGATCCATAGCAGCGGAGTCAACACCCTTGATATTGAGCCCGTGGAGGGGAGATAGTAAGTTTATGACCTTTACACCATCATTTTTCTTTTTTTCTTTTTAATTTTTATTATACCATGTGAGATATACAATTACGAGGATGTTCATAATTGGGTCTCTGCCATAGAGTGTTCCAGCACTTATCCCTCCACCAGTTGCAAATTCCCACCACCCGTATCCAAACATGTCCCCTTACCCAAACCCTGCCTGCCCTACTGCAGGCACATTTTATTCTCTTTCTATCTTTTTGTCTCTGCCCCTGTATTTCTCTCTCTTCTCTTACACTTTGTGGCTCGCCCTACAGATAATTAAGGATGTATGATGTCTCTGTGTGCATATTCAATAGTGAGTTCTAGTGTGACATCATAATTCCTCATTCCCCATAACCTCTCCAATTTGTTGCAACTAGAATGATCATTTTAGTGTATAAATGTGAAAGATCCTGGGGCTGGAGCGATGGTCCAGTGGGTAAGGCATTTGCCTTGCACGCGGCCGGCCTCTGCCTGCCCAGGTTCGATCCTCAGCATCCCATATGGTCCCCGAGCACCGACAGGAGAAATTCCTGAGTGCAGAGCCAGGAGAAACCCCTGAGCATTGCCGGGCGTGACCCAAAAAGCAAAAAAAAAAAAAAAAAAGAAAGATCCTGGGAAGGACCTGGTGCTACAATCCATTGCAGTCTAAGATTGTTGCATGGCCTCAGAGTGGCTGCACGCCAGTGTCTGTCTTCCCGCAGTTGGCTGTGGTGACTAGGAGCCCAGGGCCACGCCTACTGACATGGAGTCTGAGGAATGGGTGGAGGGGCCCAAATCCCCACTCCAAGTCTGGCTCCATGCATGCTGAGTGAGCCCTAGGAGCTGTGTAGGACACGGCCAGGGGCTGGCCGAGCCTTTACCGTCCCCCAGAACTCCATGGGCTGCTCCACATGAGGCTGAGCTGCGCTTACACCATCATTTTTCTTTCTGCCTGAGACACAGTAGTTATGTAAGTTTGTCAGAAATAGTAGAATTATTAAGTTATAGCATTTTTAATCTGGTGTTTTATATAGATTTCAAATAAAGCTATAGTCATTTAATAAGTAATGGCATACCTCTCAGTGTAGATACCTTTCAAATACTTTAAAGATTAGTTGCTAATCTCAAGTACAGCATGTAGACAAATATAACAACCAAAAGTGTACTTTGGAGAATTTTTTAAAATATTTTTATTAAAACACTGTGATTTACAAATTACAAAGTTTTTCATAATAAAGTTGTTAGAAAGATTTATCATTCAATACCAATCCCATCACCAGTCGTGTTCCCACCACCAAAGACCCTCATTTCCCACCCACCCCACCCCCATGCCTGCTCCCTTAACCAGCACTAATTATATTGACCATTATAGCCCATATATAGCAATGATATTAATAAAGTTTTGACTGTATTTTTTCTGGGCTGTTATGGGCTAATCTGGCCCATTTCTGTTCTTACATTTAATTTCTAGAGTTTCTAGAATGCAGTTGTTTCTACTAGTTTGGGATATCGCGGCGCATTGCAGCCACGCGCCATGGGAGAGCCTATAGCAGCTCTGCCTTGTGTGTCTGTGTCTGTGGATCATGTCTGACAACCGGGAAGCAGTTCTTGGGCGGGTCCACCTGGCCTTCTGGACTGGACCCAGGTGGGGAAGGGACCCCAGCTCCATGGAGAATTAGTTTGAAACAAATCAAATTTGTACTTGACTTCCTCATGACTTTATTACCATTTATCAGCTTGTGATCTTAAGCAGTTTGTCTAGCCTTTCTAGTTCTCAGTTGTCTTGGCTATAAATGTGAACAGTAATAGCGAACTGATAAGTTTGTTGTGAATGTTAATTGAGATAATGTGCATACCACAATTACCATATAACCTGTTATATTATAAATGCTAACCTCTCTGCTATCAACCAAAAGCATCCCCTTTCCTCAGTTCTCCACTCCATAGGCAAGTACTTTGAAAAATGTGAACATGTTCTCCCCTTAGAGCTAGTTTTGGCTAGAATTCATTCTGACCTCATGTTATGCCTAAGAGAAAGTTCAAAATCTTTCACATGGTTTTATAGTAAAGAACAAGTATAAAAGCAATTAAAAAGTTTTTCTTGGGGCTGGAGTGATAGCACAGTGGGGAGGGTGTTTGCCTTGCATGCGACTGACCCGGGTTCGATCCCTGGCATCCCATGTGGTCCCCCGAGCACTGCCAGGAGTAATTCCTGAGCAAATGAGCCAGGAGTAACCCCCCGAGCATCGCAGGGTGTGACCCAAAAAACAAGCAAACAAAAAAAAAAGTTTTTCTTGTCAGATTATGTTTAGCATTTGGCCCAGGACTTTCATATTATAATGAGATACTTTATTTTCCTTAGCATTTACATTAAAATGAGCTAGGATAAGTTTAGAGAATTCCTTTTTTGTTTGTTTGATTTATGTTTTGGGACTACACCCTGCAGTGCTCAGGGCTGCTCCTGGCTCTGTGCCCAGGGGTCACTCTTGGCAGACTCGGGACCATAGTGCTGCCAGTGCTCAAACCCAGGTTAGCTGCTTACAGGCAAGTGCCCTCCTCTCTGTCTCCTCCTTGAGAATTTCATTTTTATTTCCAGCTTCTCATCTTCTCCTATACAGCCTTATTTACTAGTATAAGATAAATATATGGTGATAAAATTATCATTTTAGCACTTGGTTAAATTTTAAAGCTATCTAGTGATAATTCTTTTCTTTTTTTTGACATTTTCTAGCCTTTTATATAATACATACTAATCAATGTAGTCGAGAGCATTTACTCATGAATACTGTGGGCACGAAGGATATTAGCTCTGCAACTGAGAACTTACCTGCCGTGTATGAGACTGGATTCCCAGTCTCATATTTATTTATCCCAGGCTCACTTTAGTTTATTAACTTTCTCTTGCAGAGAAAGTTAATAAAATAAAGTGATGCAGACATGAACAGGGGAGAACTAATTTCTTTGGTCTTGATTTCTCATAAAAAATTATTTAATACTCCAATTAGCCACTCGATACTGTCACTAGTTGTTCTATAAAATATATATCTCAATTGCACTGCCTGATAAGAGAGTCCGTGGAAATATGAGGAATTAGAAATTATACATGAATAATGTATGTGTTGACAGTTTTGGATTGAGGCGTCTTTAAAGAGAATATATAGAAAAGTCAAGATCGACAATAATGACTTTCTTTCCCCCATTACTGCATGGCCAAAAATATGCAGCTATTTTATTTTCAGCTAAGATTTGTATTTTGCATCAAACCTTTATAGCCGCAAAGAGAAATGAAAAGCAAAATGTACGTGTAATAG
Organism: Cryptotis parvus; assembly: GCA_021461705.1. Taxonomy (NCBI): domain Eukaryota; kingdom Metazoa; phylum Chordata; class Mammalia; order Eulipotyphla; family Soricidae; genus Cryptotis; species Cryptotis parvus. The sequence continues at coordinate 71,897 of JAJIBD010024095.1, forward strand.
AAAATTAAGTATTGATTTTATTTTTGTTCACATACAGATTCCTCAAAATATTTAATATTTTCTCCTGTGATATCTATCTGTAGTAATAACACTGAAAGCCAGAGTGCAGGCTAGACTACAGAAATCTAATAAAGAAGGATGTATTGCCAAAACTGGGGGGTTATTTTTAAGAACTCTATAGGGGAGATGACTCAGAGGGTGCATACTTCGTCTAAGCAACGCTCCACTCCATCTCCTGGCATTTTGTGGTCCCCCAAGCATGATTCCAAAAAAAAAAAAAGAATTTTGTGCAAGTACACAAATACGTTTGTAGATCACTCTCAAGTGTGCAGTACAGGTGCCGATCCACTGGTGTAGGAAGGTTGAAGAATGCCACTCTAGTTCTTCAAGGAATTCATAACAAGACCTGCGGGACAGAGCTGTTGGGGGTCTGTAATCTGTTCAGCTAATCAGCTTAGAGCCCCCTGTTGGGTAGAACTCTGCAGCAAGGAATAGAATTGGAATAAAATCTATTCTAGTCTGTATCTTCAAATAATAGACATAGAAAGTGTCTGGATACCATAGAAGCAAATAAAAAGGATGCCCCAGAAAAGCTTTGAGACACTAGAACAATATAGCAATAGGACACTTGCCTTGCATGTGTCAGCCCAGGTGTGATCCCCAGGTACCACATATGTTCTCCCCAAGCCTCCAGGAGTGATCCCTGAGTACAGATCCTGGAGTAAAACTTGAGAACCACTGATTGTGGGGGCCCTCCCTGCCCCCCAGAAATGAAAAAGAAAAACATTGAGAACAAGAGGAAAGCTAGGAAATCCTTCTAATAGTAAACGTCCACGCTCAGAACATACAAGGACCGGAGAGAGTTCAGTGAGCTCTGTGCATGTTTTACATGCAGGAGGCCTGGGATTAACCCATAGCACTATATGGCCCCTCCAGCATGACCAGGAATGACCCTAGGTTCGAGCCCCCCACACCCTCCAAAAAATATGTAAATCAAGCCTCTTAATGTTTTGGATTTGTTTGTTAGCTTGTTTTGTCACACCCATTGTTGCTCTGTGCTCAGGGATCACTCCTGGAAGGGATCAGGGAACCATATGGGCATCAGGGGATTGAACCCAGGTCTGATATATACAAGGCAAGAGCCCTACTCACTGTGCTGTCTCTCTGATCCACTCCTATCTTAAAGTTGTAAATAAATGATTTTTGTTTGATTTGGCGACCACACAGAGCAGTGCTCAGAGGCTGCTCTAAGTAGTGTCAAGGATCAAATCTAGTACTCCTGCATACTAAGCATGGGATCCGGCCTTTTTCCTATCTTTCCAGCCCAAGGAAATGATTTTTATTTAAAAAAAAAAGTGAAAGACACGGTACAGAGCTGCCATCCAGCTCTCCCCATGCTCTGCTGACCATGAGGCCTGGGGGTGGGGGAGATGGGTTCTGGTCCCAGCCTGCCACCCCAGTAGGGTCTTGGAAGGAGCCAGAGGAACCTCGCTCACCATAATTGTAACCATTTTCAACGTCTGGACTCCACAGCTCATCAGAGCCCCACCCATGAGAGCAGCTGATTTCAAGCCCAGGTATGCGGGTCTCAGTAGCTAAAGTCATCGTGGAGATGGAGCTGGGGTCCCTTTCCCCACCTCTGTCCCTTCCAGGAGGCCTGGTGGACCTGCCCACGAACTGCCTCTGGGCTGTCCTCCATGATGCAGAGACAGAGACATATGGGGCAGAGCTGCCATCTGGCTCTCCCTTAGGTATGCAGCTGCCTTGCGACCACACAATCTCAAACTAGTAGAAACCAACCACATTCTAGAAACTCAGAAAGTAAATTCAAGAACAGAATTTGGCAAGATTTGCCCATAACCAACCAGAGGGGGTGAAATGGATTCATCAATAGCATTGCCATGTATTTGCTTTAATGGTCAATATAATTAGTGCCAGCTAAGGGAGCAGACATGGGGATCAGGGTGGGTGAGAAATGAGGGTCTTTGGTGGTGGGAACACACTGGTGGTGGGAGTGATGTTGAAGTATGAATCTAACAACTATTATGAAAATATTTCAAAATTTCAAAAAAAATTGAAAATATTATGAAAGTATTGTGAAAATCTTTTTACTTTGTAAATCTCAGTGTTTCAATAAAAAAAAACTTCTTTTTTTTTTTTTGCTTTTTTGGGGGTGGTCACACCCGGCAATGCTCAGGGGTTTCTCCTGGCTCTGCACTCAGGAATTACTCCTGGCGGTGCTCGGGGACCATATGGGATGCCGGGGATCAAACCCGGGCCGGCACAGGCCGGCCGCGTGAAGGCAAACGCCCTACCCACTGGACTATCGCTCCAGCCCCAATAAAAAACTTTTAAAAAGTGAAAGAATAGGATTAAAATCAGCATCCTTACAAATTCTAAGAACACAGTAAGTGATACCCCTATAGCTAATAAAGTTATGTTTAAAATATGCTTATGGACTAAATAAGAATTTTAACCTAATATTTTTTAAAAGCCTAAAAGTCATTTTTAAAAGATGTTATGTGAAATTAACAAATTTAATTAGAAAATATGAGAAATGAGATTATCAAACTCACTAAAGAGAAATCAAAAGTGCTTTAGAAATAAAGACGAAAGGCCAGGGGAGGGACTGTCCATTCAGAGTGATAGTTCAGTGGGAAGGGCTCTTGCCTTGCACACAGTTGACCTGGGTTCGATCCCCGACATCCCATATTGTTGTAGTTGCCTGACAGTGTTGGGGTTCCATGAAGGCCCCAATTGCTACTAGAGCCAACAATTCCCCTGACCGATAAAGGAATCAGTCCACAGGCTCTCTAAATATTAAATATTAAAGGCTCTCTTCCTTTTAATATTTCTTCTAGCTCTTTCCTCACTCCACCAAGAACCTCTCTCTCTCCCTGCAGTTTCTCTAGCTGGCAGGCCCATAGGGATTCTGTCCAGCAAGCCCTCACTCTCTCTTCTCCCTATGCTAGCAAACTCTGGCAAACACTCCAGTTCTCTCTAACCAAGTCTCTCTCCAATAACTCCCCAGAGACTCTGTATTATCCAACTCTCTCCAAACACCACCTCTGGGGGCCAGAGCGATAATACAGCAGGTAGGGCATTTGCCTTGCACACAGCTGACACAGCCAGCCCAGGTTCAATACCTGGCTTCCTATATGATCCCCGAGCACTGCCAGGAGTACTTCCTGAGTTCCGAGCCAGGAGTAACCCCTGAGCATTGCTGGATGTGACCCAAAAAAGAAAAAAAAAGTTAAAACAAAAACACTCCCCTTTGAGCCAGCCCAAGCTCTCTCCTCTCTTTCCAGCCATCCTCAGAATTCTGACCTCAACTGACTAGCAATTTCCTAACTGTTATCTCTCTTTTGTTTGGATACTCGCCTTTTTAACCCTTTGAGGGGTGTTCGCCAACACTTAGGGACCACCTCAAGCCCCAAGAGTGACTCCTAAGCATAGAGCCAAAAATAAACTCAGAGCACTGCCAGAAGTGGGTCCCTCTCCCCTAAAAGTAAGGCCAGAGAGATAGTACAGTGGTTGAGGCACACGCTTGCACGTGGTTGACCCAAACTCAGTCCCCAGCACTGTATATGGCTCCTTGAGCTCCAGCAGGCGTGATCTCTGAGTGCAAAGCCAGAGGTAATTCCTAAGAGTGCTGGGTGTGGCCCCCAAACCAAAGCAAAATACTGAACCAAATGCTAGAGAATAAGTTACATGGGAAAATGAATACCAAATGCAATTCCTTAGAGATAACTGGAGGGTAGGAGGAAAAGGTTTACACTAGAAACACAATGGGGAGTGCTGGGCAAATCACTCAAAGGCCTGAAGTGCATGTTTGCATGCAGGAGCCCCAGGTGCAATCCTGGAGTGTTTTTCGAACCACATTGAGTTCGAACCACACTCTGTGGTTCAAAAACCAAACAACAAAACCAGTTGGAGGTTCTGTGGATGACTGCATGATAGAAGGTCAACCATGCTGGTTTGAGGCCATAATTCTATCCCTGGCACCAACCCACAACATGAGAGCAATCCTGGTGCCCTGCCATTTGGGATCTCTGGTTCCACACAAAGTGTGGTCCCTGGTGTATCACAACCACAAGAGGGAAGCACTTGGCAATCATTGTGGCCTGATTGTGCATGAGCACCACAACCAATGTGTGCAACCATAGTTGAGGTGTGTGGGCATTGCAATTAGGTGTGTAATCCCTGAAAAACACTACAACCAAATGGGAATGAAGTTCATTATTGTTACTGTTTGGCATATCGGATACACCATGGGTAGCTTGTCAGGCTCTGCCGTGGCTCTGGGTTCATCCCAGGGGGCCCAGTCTTTTTCCATGCCTGACCATCAATCAACCAGGGCTCACGGGGCAGAGCCCTGGGGGGTGTAGACAAGCCTGTCTCTTGTCTGCCACCTACCAATGCAGCCAGGCACCACAACCACACCTGCAACACCTCAAGGGGCAGGGAAATGGAAGTAGGACAGAATAATAAAGATGCCGATGACAGCATCTTTTATGAATTTATTAAGCTTAAATAGATGACGTCACTTTCTCAGACTCAGATAGCTACCATTAGTCCTAGCTGGTCTGATTCCATTTCCTTTTAGCGCAATAATTATGACATTTAACTTTCATATGTGATTCCATCAGATTTCTACAGCCTTTTTGTAATCATGAAAGTAATTTTAAATATGTATTCATTTAGAAAAAAAAATTTAATGTCAGTATTAGTAGATTTATTTTGTATATGTAGGGGTAATAGTTCTTTTTACAGGTCCATAATTCAGAATCAGAAGTAATTGGATGAATTAAAACAACTAATGAGAACTTTTTTTATTTAGTATGTTATCAGGTGGCTCAGATGGTGTTATTGTACTTTACGATCTTGAGAACTCCAGCAGACAGCCTTATTACACATGCAAAGCCGTGTGTTCCGTTGGCAGGTATGTATTAAAAATGTAACTTGGGTTTGGAGTGATAGTACAGTGGGTTGGGTACATGCTTTGCACACAGCCTCCTTCAATCCCCAGCACCACATGTGATCTCCCAAGCCTACCAAGAGTGATTCCTGAGTGCAAAACCATGAACACTGCCAATTGTGACCCCAAACGAAAAACCAAAAAAGTAACTCATAGATGTAATTTTTTTTTTCTTTTTTGGGTCATACCCAGTGATGCTCAGGGTTTACTCCTGGCTCTGCACTCAGGAATTACTCCTGGCGGTGCTCAGGGGACCATACGGAATGCCAGGAATAGAACTCAGGTTGGCGATGTGCAAGGCAAATGCCCTACCTGCTGTGTTATCACTTCAGCCCCCAAGTACATGTGATTTTTTTTAACACGTGATTTCCCAAAAACAACTTTGGTACTCATTTTCAGAATGACTTTATTTTAAAAGGTTTTATTGGGTCCCTTTTGCTCAACACCAACCTGTTTATAGTTTTTAGTGTCACACATAGTCTTTCAGCTAATTATAAACACAAACTAAGTTTTTTAACTGATATTAGTAGACACTTACAAAACAGAAAGATTAATGGGTAGATGCAACCAATGTATTGATAGCCTCTCCTGAAGTAGATATCCACCTGTTTGGCTCTACGGATGGACACACACACATACACACACACACACACACACACACACACACCATCTTGCCCATACTTAATTCTCACCCCCTCACATACACACCCTAACTCCTTTTCCCATACTTAATACTTACGTGTTGGGGAGCTGCTGGGGTCCCCAACAATATCTGGAAACAAATTCCCTTCTACCTTCGAGGCCGGTGGGGAATGGAGGAAAATTCAGGAGTCCACGCAGTTCCAAAAGACTTTTACTAAAACAAGCTCCGCCACTACAGTTCAAGATAATGGGATTCCCCAGACCTCTAGCTCTTGGTCAGAACTCCAACCAGGCACTTCGGGCCCAAGTCTCCCACCAAAGTGGATCCATGGACCTCAAGTCAGTCCCTTTATATGGATCCACTTTTGTGTGTGTGTGTGTGTGTGTACACATACATATATCCAAATGTAATCCTATCTTCAAGGAGAGTAGTATCAACAAAGATCAGTTTCTAGAATCAGTTTCTAGGTGTAGATGTAAGAAGGGGCCACACTTGTTTTAGGTCTAAACAAATGATTATGCTAGGGACTAGTCCCTTTCTCTGAGATTATATTTTATGTCAAATCCCTGGAGAGAGAGAGCTGGTGTAAAGAAATACATCTTAATGGATGTATAATCATGGGGGAGAAATACATCATAATTTCATGGGCTTCATGCAATCTAGATGGTAGCCACAGGGTCCTTATTTATCATCTGCACCAGGTGGTTCTGAGTGTCTTGTCCTCAGTGTGCTGAAAGGGTCAAGCTCACCTGCTTGAGGGCAAACTAGTGTGTGCCTTCCTTTAATCTTAAAATCTTAGTCTCAAACTAGTAGTCTCAAGAAGCTAGGATGGTAGACTGCTGGTAAATTCTGATTGCCCCACACTGGGACCAGTGGGTATTAAGAGGAATTGTGCCCACTCTGAAAACATTGAAATCATAGTAGAGATTATGTTTCAGAAGTTTTTTAATTCAGAGTCAAATATTTCAGAAGTTCCTAATTCAGAGTCAAAATGACTCCTGTCTCTGCCACTCCCTCCATCAGTGTTTACACAGAAGAGAGATCTCCTTGGCATGAGCTCTGGCTCAAGCTGTTTATATAAACAGCTTAAACTGTAAGTAGATTAAACAGCAAAGATCCTAAACTAGCCAGGCCCGTCATCCAACACGTATGCTTTATATTCCAGCCAAACTATTGCAAATATCACCATCCAAACAAATTCTTTTTTCCTTAAAGAGTGATAATCCAGAGTCTGTTTTGTTACATCAGCTTCAGTTCAAGATTATGTCCACAGAGTATCTACTAATTTATACATTTAGGCGCTGTGGTTTACAATAGTGTTAATGTCTCAGAAATACGGTGTGTGCAGGACACCCAGGGCCAGAGTACCAGCATCTCTCCACCACTGTCTCTGGTTCCCCTCTCCAGTACTGTTTAGAAGGTCAGCGCTTCAGGGTTCATTACATTCTTTTACAATAAAGTGAGGGTTCTTGCTCAGAAGCAATATGCTGTGGGCTACTGTTGGGGTCCCCAACAGATATTGGGGTTCGATGGGTTCCCTGGCCTCTTTCGGGGCCACCGACCATTCTCCCAACCAGTGGACAAAAGGAACAGGACTAAGGCTTTAAATCCACTTCTAACACTCCTCCTGACTCCATGTACCACACCACAAGTCTGCAGAGATAATTATACTTTACAAAAGGTAAGAGGTAAAAGCCCTTTATCCCATAAGAATGAGGGGAGGGAAAGCTTCTCCCTGCTGGGGCAAAACCACCAGAGGGCTTCGCCCAGCTCCTGGGCTATAGACCCCTCAGGACTAGGGTGGAACCTGGCATGTTGTGTAGGGCATACAGGAAAGCGACCTTTCATTTGCGATACTAAACCCAGCTACTCCACACGATACCTGCGGCTCTCACCAATTCTAAGCATGGTCAGGCTGATGAGATATTTGGGAAAAGTAAATCCTAAACCAGAGAAGCATCTCTTTTTTTCTTTTTAAAGTATTTTATTATACCACCGTGAGATAGACAATTACAAAGATATACAATTAAAAAGTTCTTATTTGGGTTTTGGTCATACAGTGTTCCAGCACCCATCCCTCCATCAGTGCCCATCTCCCACCACCAACGTCCCCGGTTCCCTCCCCTCCCCCAGCCCGCCTCCATGGCAGGTTCTTTTATTTCTTTCCCTTTCTCAGAGAAAGCATCTCTTATAAGGAAAAATCACTGTCCCCTCCTTGAGGAGGTCCAGGGCATCTGACTGATCACTCCAGACTGTAGTATAGAAACAAAAGTCTCCCTGATTTAAGTCTCCCTGTGGAAAACCGGCCTCCATATCAAACTATAGAAGCCTGAAACTTGAGCTGCGGGAAATTCTTGATCCTCCCCTGGGTAGCTAGGAGATAGCTATGTGATATAGTCTTGTCAACTACCTGAAACTGATAACTTGTTATAATACCAGTTTTGAAGCTCATGTAAGCCATTTATTTCTTATATTTCATTGCTATTTTGTAGAAGCCATCCCGATTGTCACAAGTACAGTGTGGAAACAGTTCAGTGGTATCCGCATGACACTGGCATGTTCACATCAAGCTCATTCGATAAAACTCTGAAAGTATGGGACACAAATACATTACAAGTGAGTACCTCAATGGGGCCGAAGCGATAGCCCAGGGGTAGGGCGTTTTCCTTGGGTTCGATCCCGGCATCCCATATGGTCCCCCAAGCACCGCCAGGAATAATTCCTGAGTGCAGAGCCAGGACTAACCCCTGAGCATTTCTGGGTGTGACCCAAAAAAAAAAAAAAAAAAAAAAAAACAAGTGAGTACATCAAACCTTTCCAGATTTTCCCATAGAGTGAAGGAAAGCATAATCCTTTAACATATTAGAGTGATAATTTCCCAACTTGTCATTTATGTTAGATGCGAAGAGACTTAGGTTACTTAAGTTCTTATCCTCGCTTGGTTTCCGGTAGGTTGATGGAATTGAATAGGTGTAAGATCTCCCTGAGTGTCTTCCTCACAGATGGAGGTAATGATTTGATGCCTTACAGAATGGTTGTAAATGAGCTGATCCGTAAAGTACCTGGAATGATGCTTTATCATATTATAAATGATCCCAAACCATTGGTTATTTATTATTTTATTATTTGAAAACTTATGTGATACAGTGTCCTAACAGGGGAATAAGTGAAGTTATTTCCTGCTGACCTAAAAAATTTAAAGAAAAAGGTTATTGATGTTTTCCTTTAAAAACTGGTAGACACGGGTGATCTTACCAAAAGTGGAAATTACCACAAGTGTGTGGGAGTCAGAGGTTAGGTAAGATAGAGAAGGGAACATGTGTGAATAAATGTCAAAAGGTCTGATACCAACATAAAACTGAGCATTAAATACAGGCAAAAAAATGCAAATGATGGCTTCTAAGTGTATGTAGTGCAACCCACAATGTGTAGGAGAAGGAAGAGAGAGAGAGGGAGAGAGGAGATAAAGAACCTGCCATTTAGGCAGGCCATGGGAGGGGGAGGGAATTAGGGACATGGGTGGTGGGAGATGGGCACTGGTGGAGGGCGGGGTGCTGGAACACTGTGTGACCGAAACCTCCAAACGTGAACAACGTTGTAATTGTATATCTCACGGTGGTATAATAAAATGTTTAAAAAAAATAAAAAATAAAAACTGGTAGACAGGTAATAGTTTTATAATATTTAGTTCAGTTTCTTTTTCTAGTGCTAATCCTGTCTTTGATCTCTGGCTCCACATTTCTGTACTTGTCTACAAAACTTGTCTTACTTAAATGCAGTGTCATCTTCTTAAAGGTCAGGTGTTCAAACCTGAACATAATTGCGCCTCACATTATCCTTAGTCTTAGCAATTAGTCCTGCACACTCTTATCTTCCTCTTTTCTATCTTGCTGTCACGAGACATATGGGCCATTACAAAGATTCTTAACTGCTATACTATATTGCTTTTCTTCTCACATTTCCCATGGTGAGTTCTACCCTGAGTTAGTCTTACTATAAACTAGTTTCATCCTATATACCCACCCTGCTAGGTATACTTTTTAGCATTCTGACTTCTCCATCAACTCACTTTCTTATCCCTTAAACTTTGCTTCTATTTCTTTTCAATCTAAATGATTTGGTGCCTTTAAATTAGTCTTTGCCTTTGATCACATTTTGACTATGTTGCTTTTCTTACTTCAAATTGTTTATCCCTTCTCGTATTTCTCATAACTCCAAGTGTGTACCTTTGACCAGCATCTCCACAGTCTTCCCAGCCAACAGCCGTGGACATAGGCTTCTTGATCCTGTCAGTTTTCTTATGAACTATCATAAGAATGAGTCACATAGGGAAATTATCCATAACTCAAAATCAACTCAAATTAATAGACTAAAGATGAGTAGATAGATTTGTTCTCTCAGTCACTAGTGTACTGGTCTTTCATTAAAAAGAATATATATATACATATATATATTCTTATATTTATATATAATTCAAAAAGTGCAGGTATATATATATTTATTTGAATTCAAATAAATATATATATACCTGCACTTTTGAATTTAGAACTATTACTTTAATACTCAGATTAACCCAGTAACCTTGAAAGATCTATTTTAGACATAAAAGATTATTTACCTTTTTTTTGTTAGGGGGCCACACCAGCACTGCTCAGGGCTGACTCCTGGCTTTGCACTCAGGGATCACTTCTGGTGATGGGACCGTATAGGTTCGTGATGGGACCATATAGGACACTCATGGGACCATGTAGGATGCCCGGAGTGAACCCACATCAACTGTGTGCAAGGCAAGCATGCTGCCTGCCATACCATCACTCTTTACCAAAGATTATTTACCTTTAGTTTGAAATTAGATAGTCCTTTATGACAAATAATTTAATGATTGTGATTTAAATTTCTCTTAAGCCTAGGTGCTCATTATTAATCAGTTGTATATATTCTGTTATTTATATACAGTGTGACTACTGCTGTAAAAAATAATGGGATGGTGGTGGGAAATGGTCTCTGGTGAAGGGATGGATGCTGGAGCTCTGTATGACTGAAACCCAAACATGAACATCTTTATAATTGTATATCTCACGGTGGTATAATAAAAACATTTTTTTAAATACTAAAAATAAATTGGAGGGTCTGAGAGATATTGCAGGGGTTTAAGCATATTGCAGGGTTTAAGTCACATGTCTGCATGTGACTAGCCTGGGGCCCCCTGAAGTAGTACCAGAGTGATCCCTGAGCTCTGAGCCAGGAGCAAGCCCTGAGCACCACCTAGTGGGACCCCAAAACTAAAATAAATTTCTGTTGTAGGTTATTTGAATTCAAAACTTGGAGTGTTCTCTCAGTCTTGTGGACATCTGAAGCTAGTTCTTTGATTAGGCTTGGAAGGTTATGGGCTGTTGGCTTAAAACTTGGTTTCTGTGCTGTTTCCGCCTTCACCCACGGACATGCCTTTAGTCCTAGTGCTCTCCCTTTCGGAGGAGTCTGTTCTTTCTCTTAGCAGTTATTTTTTCTGAGTCTTCTCTCTCTTCCCTGACACTTTTGCTCTGATTACTGATTCAGTTCCTGATGCTCTTTCATTCGTGGTGATTGATTCTGTCTTAAATTTTCCATGTGAGACTGAATTTCCTTCAGTTTATTCTGTCTACCCAGCTTGTATGTCTGAAATTTTTAATCCCTTCACTCAGTCTGGTCTCGTACACCTTGTCCTCTTGCAACTCTTTGATGCCTTGGATCTGCTTCTCTGTGTTCAGCTGATATTCTCAAGAATCAGTATTATTATTATTATTATTATTATTATTATTATTATTATTATTATTATTGCTTTTTGGGTCACACCCGGTGATGCTCAGGGGTTACTCCTGGCTCTGCACTCAGGAATACTCCTGGCGGTGCTCGGGGGACCATATGGGATGCCGGGGATCGAACCCTGGCCGGCACAGGCCGGCCGCATGCAAGGCAAATGCCCTACCCGCTGGGCTATCGCTCCGCCCCCAAGAATCATTATATTTTATTATTTTGACTCCTCTCATTCTTTGTTACCTCTGGCAATTCTGTTTTGTTTTCATTTTTTTTTTCTTTTCCCAAATTTTATTAAACCATTTTAGACATACAATTGCAAGATGCTTATGTAGAGTTTTGGTTCTACAGTGTTCCAACACCCATCCCTCCACCCATCTCCCATCACCAATGTCCCCACCTCCCTCCCCCCCTCCCACGCCTCAACTACTTGGCGGGTTCTGTATGTCTTTTCTCTCCTCTCTATCTCTCCCTCCCGCCAAACTTTCCTGCACATCGTAGAATGCAGTGCATTGAAGGACATTACTGTTTCCACTATTTTGATGGGCTGCGCGACCTGGGCTCAAACTGGTTTTGCTCTGTTAATCTGGTTGTGAGGTAGTATCCCAGCGTCCGGACAGTGAAGGTGGTGGCTAGCGTGGTGGGTGAGTCTCATCCGGCTGCTTCCGGGACCCCCAGAGGTGATGGGCCCACTCCCAAAAACCCATCTGTCCTCCTGGGAGCCCCATGGTCAGCTGAGCCTGGGGAAAGTGGAGGTCCATGTTCCCCAGCCGCGTTTCTCGTTTTTTTTTCCTTAAAATGGTCTTTGCCTGCAGAATTTTCTTACTCATTAAAAAAAGCTTCTCTTTATTCCCTGCAGATGGCGCTGTGGTGTTAGTAATGAAATTCTTTCTGTGTGGTTTCTGGGAGCAGAAGGAAAACCTTATCTATGGATCCTGATGTTAGTGGGGAGCTCTTTGGGGAAGGAGCAACCCAAAGGGAGGCAGCACATTGTTCTTTCGCAGATTGGCCCCCTTGCCTGCATGGTCCCCTATGTCTGCTAACAGTCTCCACCTCTGGGCCATATCTGTATGCTGCGTTATTTGCAGTGCAGGGTGGCAGGTGCCCTACTGACCCAGCTGCAGCATGCTTTCAGTGCCAAGACTAATTCCAGGTTTTTATTTTGTCCGAAAAGCTAAATTGCCAGCAGCACAGTCTGTACATAGGACTGAAAATCGAGCTAATATTCCTGTTGTCTTGACCCTCCTCCTCTAGGTCAGATCTGCCCGTGTACCGGTGCCTGGAGGGCACTTGTACCCCACCCTCTCCTCTCCAGTCCACTGCTTCCTTCTGCTTCCTTTAAGCCTGCTCAGGGGCTACTCCTGGCTCTTCGCTCAGGAACTACTCGAGTGCCCTAGCATAGGTGGATGCGTGGTCTCTCAAGCAAGCAAGGCTGTGAGTGGGTGAGGCTTTTTCTGTATTATGAAGTTAGTGTATGACTGTTCTTCAGCAGGGAGCTTTGTTGGCCAGCGTCTAGTCTGCCATTTTTCCAGAAGTTCCCCTGGAGGACGTACAAAGTAGTTCTTTTTCAATTTTTTGAGAAACTTCCGAACTGCCTTTTGTGATGGCTATACCAATTTGTATTCTCAGTAACTGTTCCAGAATTCTTCTAAGTCCCCAGCCACACTGATATTTACCTCTTCTGTTGGATGAGATCCATTCTGGACGTTTTGAGGGGATGCCTCATTATCATTTTGATCTGCATTTTCCTGATAATCGACATTGAACATATTTGTATGTGCCTTTCAAAACCTACCTCTACTTTATGAACGTTGTGCGATATTATAATTTTTTTTTTTTTTTTTCTTTTTGGGTCACACCCAGCGATGCTCAGGGGCTACTCCTGGCTCTTCGCTCAGGAACTACTCCTGGCGGTGCTCAGGGGACCATATGGGATGCCAGGGATCGAACCCGGGTTGGCTGTGTGCAAGGCCAACGCCCTACCCACTGGACTATCGCTCTGGCCCCTGGTGTTTTTTTTTTTAAATGATGTTCACAGCACCATCATCATTTTCAATAGCTTCAGCTTCAGATCTCAAGAACTCACTCTCTCTGCTCAGCTGTAGGAAGCAGCCATGCGTCTGTTAGTTTTATCATGCAGTTACATGGTAATGTCACATCTTTAGGCTCAAGTTCTAATTCTAGTTCTCTTATTGTTTTCACCATCCACTTCCAACTTCAACTAAAATCGTGTCCTGCTCAGTCATCTAAGGGCTTTGGAACGAAACAGCTTCTACCAAACTTCTATTGATTATCTTTTGACCTTTCCCCATGCAACTTAAATGTTCTTGATGGCATCTAAAATGGAAAATATAAAATAAATAAATAAATAAATAAAATAAAATGGAAAATATTTCCCAGATGACTTTTAATTTACTTTGCCTAGATACACCAGCAAAATCACTCTCTGTGGCAGCTATAGCCTCACTACGTGTATTTTCAAGTAACACTCGAAAGTGAAATTACTCCTGAACCCATGAGTTGCAGAATGGATGTATTATTAAAAGGCCTGAAAACAGTATTCATCTCCTGCACATCTCTATCAGAGCTCTTGGGTAACTAGGTGCATTGTCAATGAGGAGTAATATTTGAAAGGGGATCTCCGTGAAGAGTAGGCCTCCGCAGTAGGCTTGAAATGCTCTAGGAAGCATGTTTTCAACAGATGTGCTGTCACCTGGGGTTTGTTATTTCCCTTACAGAATACAAATAAGTAGAGTCAGCATTATTTTTAAGGACCCTTGAATTTTCAGAATGTTAAACAGGGACTGGTTTCCAACTTGAAGTCCCAGGCTGTGATTGTCTCTCAGTAGAGAATCCCATCCTTAGAAACACTGAAGACAGGCCCTTATTTTCCTCATTAGCTGTGAATCATAGGTGGCATCTTCTTTGATATGTCTCTTTCATCTACATTTAAAATCTGTTGTTTACAGTAGCCACCTTCATCATCAGTTATCTTAGTCAGATAGAGAATGCATTGGAGGTGAGAAATGGAAGACAAGGGCCAGGGGATAGTAAGTGGTTGAAGCGTTTTCCTAGCATTGCACAGTGACCATGATACTGGTCTAAGCCCCAGTCGCCCAAATATCGCCAAGTTTGGCCTGTGAGTCCAGAGCCAGTAGTGAGCCCTGAGCACAGAGCCAGGTATTGTTCCAAAAATGGAAAAAGAAAGCAATTAGAGTTAAAAAAAAATGGATTTAAGGAAATAAAAGATTAAATAGGAGAAATTTTGGTAGGATGAGTTTTTTTTTTCCCTCAAATCTTGGGAAAGTGAATGCTCTTAAAATGAAAGACTTGAAAGACTTTCACAATTTAGCACAGATGCAAACAAGCCACTAGGGATATAGTGGATAAAATTGATAGAGTAGGATTTTAGTGAAAGGGATCTGACCAATAATGAATTAATTCTATGAGAAAGGATCATTTTTTCATGATATAGGAGTAAAGAAAGAAAAGGCCTAAGTGGAAATAAATGCTATGGTAAGTTTGTTGATAAGACATTGTGGGAATTCTGATTGAATGGCTCATACAAACTATTGTGACAAATGGATATGTTTGTGAAGGATGGAAAATCTGACCCTTAGAGAAAGTTTGCTGACTGTTGGTGAAGGTCATCTGGATATTGGTGCACAGAGGCAGATGTAGTTCTAATGGTGAGATCTTGACAGCACAAAAGATGACAGAGGCATTGAAGATACTGACATTTTAAATTTTGGACTTTGAAATCCAAGCTAAACAGGAGAACGGTTAAACTAAAAGGAACTTAAATGAATTCCAGGGTTTATTTGGATATCTTAGAAGTAATTGGGCAAAGAAGTGGAAATGCTATAAGGTTGTGGCCAGATATCTAACTGAAATACAAGATTTCTGTAGAGAAGCAGTTGAAGTTGATGAGACAGTGTTGGTTGTGGTAGTTTGTTTCAGTACACTACTGCCCAGAGCCTCTGCATCTGGCCTGGAGTTGCCTCCTGCAGGTCACTTTGTAGATAGGAGAAGGACAGTTTGAATGTGGCAGTTTATCTGACCATGTATTCTGTACTGGCTGGTATAAATATTCTCTCAAGCTGCCACAATCATGGTGGGACTAGCTAGATTTTACCAGTATATTTGACTGGCCACATTGGATCTTTAAGTAATTAGAGTAGAGAGAAATGCTGTTTGCCTCCAAACAAGAGAGCATGGCTCCCTGATAACTCAAAGGCATATAATATACAGAACTACCATGACGAAAAGACGAGACTCTTGTGAAGGCTTGGAGAAATATTTAACTGACTATAGTATATTCCTTGGTACAGATGCATGCCTTTGTATTCTGAGATACAGTTCATCTCAGAAACTCCTTCTCTACCCTATAGGGGCACTTCCAAGGCAGATCTTGGCTCGGCAACATTAACATCTCAAAGGGCCTAGGTGGAGTCCTGGGAGAAATTACCTGAGGGCATTTGACCCTGATGGCTTTCCATTGGAGTGGGAGGTCTGGGTGGCAGGGATATAAAACTAGGCTGCTTCCTTTCGCAGGCTAGTTCTCTTTTGGGTCGCTCTCTATTTCCCCCTTTCTACTGGTGCCTTGCCTCTGTCTCCTCTCTACTTGATCACTTGATCACTTGATCACTTGAATCCCGTTATTCATCGATTTGCTCAAGCGGGCGCCAGTAACATTTCCATTGGACCCTATCACGTGCCAATGTAGCCCAATGGCATCTGGTTGATTCAGGAATATGAAGAGCCTCAAACCGTTCCTTCAGGGCCTTGACAAGGAAGTCTGACCATCTTGTAGGTGGGCGGCCACGTGATCTTTTGACATCCCGTGGGATCCAGTCAGTAATGGCTCTAGTCCAGTGGTTGTCTCCAAATCGCATTACATCGATGCCTTGGCAAACAAGACAGCATCCCTGATTCTGGAATAGCAATGGGATTCCTTCTCTCACTTGAGTGAGGAGTGTTATTCCAAGCATAGCTCTTTCGATTCCTCTCTGGGAGACCTGAATAGCATTCTCATCCTGATTTCTTAGGGCACAGGTCTCTGAGGCGTATGTTAATGCAGGGAGAACGGTGGAGTCAAAGTGATGTGCCTGGAGCCAGAGGTTCTTTGTCCTTTTAGCTATTTCTTCAATGCCTTTGAAGGCATTCCATGCCGCCTCTCTCCCTTCTGCGCAGCTCAGGTTTTAGGTCGTTCATCATGTTGATTTCTCGACCTAGGTACACTTAACTGCTGCATTCAGAGATGTCTGTTCCATTGAGAGTGAATGGGGCCTCTGGAACTAGTTCATTTTTCATAAACATGGTTTTCTTTAGATTCAGCTGTAGACCTATCTTTCCACATTCTCGGTTGAAGCCAGCCAGCATTTGTGCCTCTTGGCTAATGTTTGGTGTTATTAGAACGATGTCATCAGCGACGCGGAGGTGGTGTAGTTTCTGACCATCTATCTTCACTCCCATTCCTTCCCATTCTAATTGTCACATGATGTTCTCGAGGGTGGCGCTGAAGAGTTTTGGTGAAATGCTATCACCCTGTCGAACCCCTTTTGACATCAATGATCACTTCTTTGTAGAATGGTGAGATCCTGGTGGTGAATCCGCACACGAAGGATCTTGATGTATTGGGTTTGAACACCCTTTTGGCTAGGGCTTCGATGACTGCTTCAGTCTCCACAGAATCAAAGGCTTTCTGTAAATCAATGAACGTGAGACAGAGCGGCATCTTGTACTCCCTACAAACCTCGATGAGTTTGGTTACTGTGTGGATATGGTCGATTGTGCTGAATCCTTTCCAGAAGCCTGCTTGCTTGCATGGTTGTCCTTCATCTAGTGTTCTGCTAATCCTGTTCAGGCTGCCATCTTGGCCTACACGTGGTTGGGGCCTAGCCGGGAAGACTAAGTACGGGACTTTTTCCTATTGTTGATTTGTATGCCTGAACCTGTGTTAAGTAAAGCATTTTGAAACTTTGCTGGATGCTTGCGTCTTTCTCTGTCTGCCTGCCGCTGATCCCCTGGGACAGAAGGGGATCCCTGACCCTGCTCCCAGATTTTGTGCGGGGTGCTCAGCATTTCCCTACAGTAGCTGAGATTGCTTGGCTCCGAGAGGCAGAGTATTGATGCAATCTTCTGAGTGAATGGTGAATGCTAGGATGGAGTAGAAAGAATGATGGTGAGCCAGGTGTTTCATTTCTGTACTTAATTACAGTATGTCACGTAAGGAAAGACAATGGTATAAATGATGTTGTAAGATTTTAAGCTATCGGGTGTTTGAGATTTTTATATTTGTATATTTAAGTGAGACCATCAGCCATCAACCATCCAGGGCCCACGGGAAGAGCCCAAGGTGTAGACAAGCCTATCTCCTGTCTGCCACCTACCAACATAGAAAAAGACTGGACACTCTGGGATGAACCCAGAGCCATGGCAGAGCCTGGCAAGCTACCCGTGGTGTATTCGATATGCCAAAACAGTAACAATAATGGACCACATTCTCAACGAATGGAGACATTACTGGCGCCGGCTCGAGCAAATTCATGAACACAGGAAGAAAAGTGAAGTGATACAAGTGATATTTAAGTGAAATAAATTACCATTCAAATTTTGCTAGCCATGTAAAAAATATATAAATGGAAACTTGTTTTTGTGATTAGAATCTAAATTTGTAAACTATCTTTTGATTATCAGACTGCAGATATATTTAATTTTGAAGAAACTGTTTACAGTCATCATATGTCTCCAGTCGCCACCAGGCACTGTTTGGTAGCAGGTTGGTACATGTATTCTTTTGTCTTAAAAACATATTAAAATGTTTCATCATCTTAAATCTGGTTAATTTTGATACTGGCCTTTAAGCCACTGAAGATAACAATTTTTAAAATAAATATATTGTTTATGTTTGGCTTAAAGATATTGTGATCACTAGACCCCTGTGTACTGGCTAAGAACCAAAGATTAAGAGCACCCATTTCTATCCTCTAAAGAATCAGCCAAGTCGAGGATATGGTTTAGTAGTAAAGCACATTCTTTACACATATTGTGCCCCAGGTTTGACCCCTAGTACTGTCAAAAACGAACAAAAAGAAAAAAGGCTTTCTTTTAAAGCTACCAAATCTGTAAATAATTTTACATCAGCAAATCTTGACCACTTTTCCAGCTTAATTAATGAAGCAAGGAAATGCTTCCTTTTTCCAAGGTTGTGTGACTCTAATTAAACATCCGTTTATATGAAAGCACCTGCTTTTAAATTTTTCCCCTGTATGAGGAAGAAAATAAAATTGTTTTGTAAGTATCAGGCCTCTGTAGTTTGATTTTTTCCTGCGTAAGTCTCTACTCCAGACAGTACAGGACAAGCAAGATCTAGCACCAACAGATTCAGCAGTGAGTCCGCTCATTCTGTGGTCATAACTGTGAATCTGTTACTAAGGGTTGGAAGTATGTCATTAACAAAAAAATACAAATGAGTCAAATGATTTGAAACAGTATGTAACTTTACTTGCATTGTACCAATGCAAATTTCCTGGGTTTTGATGTGGGCAGATAGGAGAGGCCCCTATCCAAGGCAGTGGAATTCCTTGGGAAGTAAAACTAGTATCCCAAAGGTGTTAAAAGCCCACCTTTGCAGACATAGGAATTGAGGTCACCAGCAGATCCAGGCAAGGCTGGACCCCTCTGATTGAAGCTCCAGCAGGAACAAAGGAGAAGGAAAAGCATTTCATAGAAGACCATCAGCCACTCCCAACTCCACACCCTTGGAAACCACCCAACCTAACTAGAAGCCCCACATGGGGAAACTTGGAAAACCCCTATAAAGCCAACATAACAGAAGAAGCATGCGCATACACAGACTGAACATAGGCAGTGCCCAGCAAACAAGTTGCCTGCATCTTGAGGTGTTTCATACTGAGGCTCTCTCCATCTCTGCAGAAGCCCATGTTCTCTCTTGAGCCTGTTTCTCTCCCTTTCTCTCCCCCTTCCCTTCCTCAAAACCTCCAAATATAAATCTGCTTTTACTTCCCTGCTCCTGAACTTCTTTTCTGTGAGAAGGACAAGGACTCGTGAGCCTGGGTAAGGTCTGACTGGCTCTCCGTTCCTGCCAAGAGCAGTCCTCGCTGCAGCCTGCTCCACGGCTCCCTGAGAAATGGTGATGGGAGTCAGCTTCCCGTGCCAGGAAGGTCCAGGGGGCATCAGGTGTGACTTGACACCCACCAAGTGCATCCGGCCTGGCAATGGCCTGTGGATCGGGAGTCTCTCTCCACTTCACACAAGCCCCCTGAGGGCCCACTGGCTGTAGTTTGGACGTTGTTGCTTAACTTAGAGCCCTCTGGGGAAGATCATGGCAGGTCTCTGCACTTTCATAGCTGCTCCCTGCAAATCTGATTACTTCAAATGTAAATCTGTGTGTGTGTGTGTGTGTGTGCGCATATGTGTGTCTGTGTGTATGTTTTAAAAATGGCAAACTACAGGTAAAATAAATTTCCTGCCCGTGAATAGTAAAACGTATTTGAAATGTTTTTCACATATATTTTTATTTCTGTAGAGAGAAAATGAAAATGTCATATTCATATGGTAGCTTCTTGTTTCCTTCTGATAGTAATTTATGATAATGCTTTATCTTAAAATGTTTGTTTTTAACAGTTGGTACTAGAGGGCCCAAAGTACAACTTTGTGACTTGAAGTCTGGATCCTGTTCCCACATTCTCCAGGGTATTCTTTTGTTTTTTAATTTGGGACAACAACTACTTTGAGTAACATTACTAACAATGTCTTCTTTGTAAGTGACATGACTGATGTATTTTGTGCTTGTTGTTAAACCAACAGGGGAATAAAGATCCTTCTGTGCATTATTCTTGTAAGACTGAACTACTGAGGAAATGTTTACGTGAACAGTAGACATAGGGGACGCTCAAAGGAAATGAAAGCTCTAATTCAGAACCTTGTATGTTATTTTTAAATAATGTAGATATGTACCTCTGAAACTTGTAGAAAATACTTAAAAATTTAAGTGGGTACATTTGTCTCAAGAGCATTCTATTAATACTGTTCTGGCTGAGTAAATATTCTTAATATCTGGGTAATTTTTTCCCCCAGAAAAAAGTTTTAAATATATTGGAATAATATATTAACTATATATTAAATAATATATTATTATTTAATATATTAATTTAATATATTAATATAAATTAATATATAAAGGTAATTTAAATTTTTTGTTACTTTTTTAAATATTTCAGATAAGTGGTTGAAAAATGGAATGTAGAGCCAAAGGGAATGTTCAGGTGGTGGAACACTTACCAAGCATATGTGAGGCCCCGAGTTTGGTCCCCAGCATCCTGTCTCATCATTGGTTGTTTCTCTGGTGGTCTCAGCACTGGGCCTGAGGACCGCTTGTTCAGGCAGTAAACTTTCATGCACTGAATTGAGCATTGCTGAGAAGGGTCCTGCTCCTCCCAGGCCTGCCTCCAGCACCCCTGGAGGCACCTATTTTAAAATATTGAAATGTAATGGAGAAATACGCAGCAGCAAGGAGGCCCAGCGGTGCCATGGTGCTCTGCTCTGGCAGTGCTCATAGGCCAAGAGGCCCCAACAGAGGTACTCCAGAGCCAGAAATACACATTTTTACTCATTTCAGAACAGTACACGTCATGAACACTTGATGTGGTGGACATTTAATTTACGTTTAATTTACGTTGACTTGAGCTAAGTAGATATAAAAATCCCAAGTAGTCCTATAAATGTATTACCCTCACTTTTTAAGTAGACCTTTATAAAAATGCCTTTTTAAAAAAAATTGAACCCCCATGAGATACAGTTGCAAAGTTGTTCATGACTGGATTTCAGTCATGCAATGTCCAACACCCGTCCCTACACCAGTGCACAGTTCCTGCCACCATTGTGCCCACTTTCCCTCCCGCCTGCACGCCTACCCTACCCCTGGAAGACACTATGCAAATCCCATTCACAGTGATGAATTAATCATTTTGTTTTAGAACTTTCTGGAAAACTAAAGAGATTTTTATTTTTTAGAAGATTGTAGTAATTTTTATGTAGAGATAAGTGAACTTGAACTGTAACACTCATTGTTAGAGTTTCATTTATTATGCTAACGGCTGTATTGAAAGAAAAAGGCTCTCTTGCTCTGTTCTTTCCAAAGAAAACCAGACCTTTTAAAATAAAATATCATGCATGAGAACTACCCCTTAGGCATCACAATATTTTAACATAGATTGTTATGTGGAAAGTTATACTAGCTTATTTTTAATAGCCTTCACTTTCTTTAGAATCAGACCAAATTAATTTGCAGGGTTTTTTGCTATTTCAAACACTTTGTGAGACTTCATACCATTATATTTACAGGTCACAGACAAGAAATACTGGCAGTTTCCTGGTCACCACGTTATGAATATATCTTGGCAACTGCAAGGTAAACATTAATAGTTGGATTGAGAGCTAACATTAATAAGCATTTTTGAAGAGATGCACACAAATAAAATAATTGACTCCTGAGCCTGGTGGGTACAGCCTTTTCCTCCACACTGTGACCCGAGCAGCGCCCCCTGCTGGACCCTATCCCAGAACCCTTTGCCCAAATAGCCCACTAGTGCTCAGTGGCTCCCAGCCTCCAAGGAAGCACTGCTAGGGAGGCCTTCCCTAAAAATAACAATTAAGTTACATGTTTTAATTTGCATCACCAAAAATAGTTTTGGTTGAGCCACATCCACCAATGCTCAGAGGCTACTCCTGGCTCTGAGCGCAGGAATCATTCCTGGCGGTGCTCCAGTGACCATATGAGGTGCCAGGGATGGAACTTTGCCACATGTATGGCAAACACCTCCTATGCTATCTCACCAGCTCCCAAATAATCTGTATTTACATCATAGTCCTGAATATTTTGACGACTCTCCCCCCCATCTCTCTCTCTTTTTTTTTTTTTTTTGCTATGCCCGGGATCAAGTCTTGGGAAAAGAGTGTTTGAGAGAGGATCTAGAATGGAAGGGTGATTGTTGGGAAGGAAAGTCTTGCATATTTAAATATTGCAAAAGAAGGAGTGGAGACAAATTCAAAGATAAGGAATGGAGAAACTAGTTTGTAATTCAGGACCCGAGTAGGAACGGACAACCTCAGGGATGAAGATAGAAAGGTTCGTGTTGGGGCCGGAGCGATAGCCCAGCGGTAGGGCGTTTGCCTTTGCACGCGGGCCGGCCTGTGCCGGCCTGGGTTCGATCCCCGGCATCCCATATGGTCCCCCGAGCACCGCCAGGAGTAATTCCTGAGTGCAGAGCCAGGAGTAGCCCCTGAGCATTGCCGGGTATGACCCAAAAAAAGCAAAAAAAAAAAAAAAAAGAAAAAAGAAAGGTTCGTGTTGACACATGAAGGACTCTGTGAGACTAACTGGGTGGAGGGAAGATTGCCATGGATGCAGTTAATGCAAGCTCTAGCTGAGAAATGGTGGAGCAGGGAATAGACAAGCTCTGAGAACTGGAGTGTGTGCCCTGCCTATACTAGGGCCCAAGTTTGATCCGTGCCACCACAGGACCCTCCAGGTACCACAGGTAGCCCTGATGGCCCCAGCACCACCGGGCATAAACACCGCATCACCAGGCATAAGTACTCAAGGATCGATACACAGAATCAGGTCATCGATTGCCAGGAGTGGCCCCTGGGCCTCCTGAGAACTGCCTAGGAGCCCTCCCCCCTCTCACCCCAAAATTTGAATAAAGATTGAATGGATGGAAGTGGCATTGTTTTATGCCTGGTAGGATTAGGGTGGCATAATAGTCTGTATTTAGTATTTTTTCAGGAAACTCATGGCAGAATTTGGGCAGGTCCAATAGAACCTGTAGTGGGATACATCATATGTATGGAAAATGACAGAAATGTCATCAGGGTTTTCTTTTTTTTTTTTCAGTATTTAAGGAGAGAAAGGTGACTGTGTGTGTGACGAGGACACAGTTGCGGTCTCTAATGACCAGGGTACTGGCCAGCCAGGGGTTTAGGGTCCTTATTAGTATATAAGTATTTGCTTATTTGTTTGGGGTTACAATTGACGGGGGCCAGAGTGATAGCCCAGCAGGTAGGGCGTTTGCCTTGCGCGGCCGGCCCATGCTGGCCCGGGTTTGATCCCCAGCATCCCATATGGTCCCCTGAGCACCGCCAGGAGTGATTCCTGAGTGCAGAGCTAGGATTAACCCCTGAGCATCGCCGGGTGTGACCCAAAAACCAAAAAAAAAAAAAAAATAAAATAAAAATTGACGGTGCTCAGGGGTCTCTCCTGGTACTGATGGAGGTGTTTGGGGAGCGGGGTAAGTAGGCTGTAGCTCAGTGGTAGAACACACGTAGGAATGGGGAGCCCATCCTCAGCACAGAAATAAAGAGGGAATTGCTAGCTTTCTGCTGACTATTCTAGTCAGTTAAATATGATGATCTGTGACAAAATGGGTAAGAGTATAGTATGTGTATTTTTAAAGATTTATAGATGGGAAATGAACTTATAAAATGTTTTTAATGTGCTTTCTATTTAAAAGGATCTGGCTAGGGCCAGAGAGAGAGAGAGAGAGAGAGAGAAAGAGAGAGAGAGAGAGAGAGAGTATATATGTATGAGTCAGATGCTTGCCTTGCACATCCCCAGCCCGTTCGATTCCTGGCACTCCATATGATGCCCCAGGTTACAACAGGAGTGATCCTGATCCCAGAGAAAGAAGTAAATCCTGAGCACTGCTGTGTGCGGCTCCCCCTCAAGAAAATGAATTAAATTATCTGTATAAGCCAAATGAGCTATAGTGTTTTTGAGGTCTTTGTGAGAACATGGTTACGTTAGTTGAACTGATAATATTTTCTCTAGGATTTGCTAAAACTGATGTGTGATATTATTTTGCATTTCTTTTCACTGTATCACTGTCTTCCCGTTCATCGTCGATTTGCTCAAGCGGGCACCAGTAACATCTCCATATGACCTGTCTCATGCAAGTAGAGCCCAAGGGCACCTGCTTGCTCCAGGAACATAAAGAGCCTCAAACCATTCCATCAGGTCATGGGAATGAGGTCTATAATTGTTACTGGTATTTGGCATATCAAATACAACATGGATAGCTTGCCAGGCTCTGCCGTGCGGGTAGCATACTCTTGTAGTCATCTCAAAATCCAGCATTATTTTACTTGAAATAAAAATAATGTCCAGAAGATACTATAGTTCTTATATAAGAACAATAGCAAATAAGCCATGAAGGTTTATTTGAGGGCAGGAAGGGAACTAAAGTGTCCTCATTTATTCGTCTTCCTTTCAGTTGTTTCTATATAGGAAGAATATCAATATGCCTAGTGGGTACTTAAACAGAGTGAACTTAGTTATTGTCTAGAAGACACGAGTAGCAAATAGTATGAAGCATGTAGTAACAAAGGAGTTGCTAAGGAGACTTCAAGGGAGACAGATCTTGTTATTAAAAATGCTAATGATTGCGAGGCCAGAGGGCTAGTACAGCAGGTGTGTTGCCTGCCTTGTACACAACCAACCCAGGTTCATTCTTCCAGCAACCCACCTGGTCCCCTGAGCATCTTCAAGAATGGTTCTTGACTACAGAGCAAAGAGTTACCCCTGAGCATTGCCAGGTGTGGCCCAAAATGCCAAATAAATACATAAGGAAATAAAATTTAAAACATTGTCATTTAAGAAAAATGGTTCATTACTGGAACCAGCTCTCTGGCCCCTGTTAGTACAGGAGGCAGGGTGTTACCTTGCTCTCCACTGGTCTGAGTTCAATCCCTGACACCCCATATCGTTCCCTGAGCACTGCCAGAAGTAAACCCTGAGCAACCCTGGGTGTGCACAGCCCCAAGAAAAGAAAACAGACAAAAATTGTTAACTTAAAAACTAGCACAGTTTTGTTCTTGTGATCTAAAAGTTTGTTCTCCACCCTACAATTAATCTTTTTTGTTAATATTGGATATTTGTTGAAAACCCAAACATACAATAATCCAAATGTGCCAGTATATTTGCAATACACAATGACCCCTGTGTCCCAGAATACTGAGAAGGTGGGTGTGGGCTCCAGTCACTGTGATGACTCTCTTCTCAGTGCAGACAGTCGGGTCAAGTTATGGGACGTGAGGAGAGCGTCGGGGTGTTTGATTACGCTTGATCAGCATAATGGGAAAAAGTCACAAGCTGCCGAATCAGGTAATGAAAAACAAATGTGTTAATATAGAAGTTATTTTGAAACACTGTGTTTACACATTTTTTATTTTTAAAGGCATTTGCCTTCAATTAATTTCTAAATTCACATAAACTAGTGTTTGCCTCTTTTTAGGATTCAAATAAGTATCATTCATCTGCCCCTGGTTTCACTTTTCTGTTTGTTTGTTTTGTTTTTTGGTTCTCACCTGGCGATGCTCAGGGGTTACTCCTGGCTCTGCAGTCAGGAATTATTCCTGGTGGTACTCGCCCGACCATATAAGGTCAAAGTCAGGTCAGCCACATACAAGGCAAGCACCCTACCCACTGTACTGTTGCTACAGCGCCTGCCCCTGAATTTTCAATTGCAGAAAATTTTCTGAATTTACTTATTACTGGGTTTGTTTTTTATTTGTTTGTTTTAATTCCATAGATCAACTAATACAATTTCAATGTCATGTACAAAGTTATAGTAAGTTACAGGAATTGCAATATTTTGTGGTTACAGTCTATCAAAATAAAATCTGCTAGTCATGTTATGAGTGACTACAACCCAAAGGACAAAGTAGCTCTTTTGCATTTTTACTATAAATTTTAACTGCTTTATTGATTAAATCTTAATTCAGAAATCATTCTGGACAAGAAATATATTAGGATTAACTATTTGAAATGACAATTTTAATAATATTTAAAATTAATTTAACTATTATGCATTCTTAGACTCGTTCATTTTGAGTTGTAAATTCTTGATTTAGACTAGAACAGTTACTCTTTTACTAGTTCTTTTTTTTAATTGGACATGCTGGTAATTTTTTAATAATCCATGGAGTGACTTTCATATTAAGAGTGAAAATATTATGTAAGTCTAAAAGGCATTTAAAATGTTAGTGTTAGGTTGTACATCAATAGCAGAGCTTTCTGAAGCAAAAATAGGATTTTTTTCCTTCTTTTTTTTCTGAATTTTTTTCATTATAATTTATATATTTTATTATATCAAATAATTTATGGGTTTGATTAATGTTAAATAGAATCAACTTATGCATTTGAAGTAACCAAGGGACTTGTCCCTTAAATGTAGAGACACCTTTATCAAGCATTAGACAGGTGCAGAGCACAAGAACAGATCAAAATAAACTGTATTTTTCATTGCAGCAAACACCGCTCATAACGGGAAAGTTAATGGCTTATGTTTCACAAGTGACGGGCTTCACCTCCTCACCGTGGGCACGGATAACCGAATGCGGCTTTGGAACAGCTCCAGCGGAGAGAACACACTTGTAAGGGATTTTAATACCTCAGCTTTGGGGATGGAA
This sequence comes from Cryptotis parvus, assembly GCA_021461705.1. NCBI lineage: Eukaryota > Metazoa > Chordata > Mammalia > Eulipotyphla > Soricidae > Cryptotis > Cryptotis parvus. The sequence goes on from JAJIBD010024095.1 coordinate 98,803, forward strand.
AATAAAGGCATGAATATGTGCACGTATTCTTCTGTAGACCTAACTCCAGTTCTTGCTTCTGAATTATAGTTTTTACTATATCTGACTCATAAACTGATCCACAGTGAACTGGTTATGGCTCTATAATGGGGCACATGCTTCACATGTGGCCGCAGTTTCAGTCCTTGGCACACCAAAATAATAATAATAACCAAATGAACGTTATAGCCCCGGAATGTATAGTACTTTATTAAACTAGAATCAGTGTTACATAGAAGACATAAAACAGATTGTTTGCTGAGTTTCTGAGACACAGGAGCAAGAATTTGGCAGTAATCAGTGGCCCCAGAGTGGGTGATAGCTCCACCGCAGGACACTGGGACAATCCAGAGTGTCGGTACTAGCACTTGTTGCGTTTGGGGACTTGCTTTCTGTTTGTTCGCCTACACAGGCAGATTTGCAGGAACAGCTGAATTAACTTTTTTCTGAACAGGGGCAATAATAAACTAAAGAAGTTAGGGGGCTCTGCGCTAGAGTCCACTCTTTACATAATGCTGCTATTCCAACTACTTAAATAATTTACCAATACCTTAAGGTAGGTATTAATGTGAATATTCTTTTCTTTAATCTTGTTTCTAGTCACTAATTATCTTTCATATGCTCTTGTCACACTTTCATTGTTAAAGTGCTTATCTTCCTATAATGTCAAAATCGTTTATTCTAAGTAACTTTAGAGTTGCCTAATCCTTTGGTTTTCTTATGTTATTATTTACTCATTTTGTAGTACCTGGGTAATCATCATAGTCTTTATAAGATTATGATTATAATAAAGAATCAAATTCTTGGGGCCGGAGCGATGGTCCAGCGGGTAGGGCGTTTACCTTGCACGCAGCCAGCCCATGCCGGCCCAGGTTCGATTCCCGGCATCCCATATGGTCCCCGAGCACTGCCAGGAGTAATTCCTGAGTGCAGAGCCAGGAGAAACCCCTGAGCATTGCCAGGTGTGACCTAAAAAGGAAAAAAAAAACAGATTCTTTATTATAATAATAAAGATTCTATAATAATCATATATGATTATAATAAAGAATCATATAAAGAATCATATTCTTTATAAGACCTTCCCAACCAGGTATCATACTAGAAGCTCAGACATTGTAAATTTTAATTTTTAATGACCATCGTTGCTGTATATTATGTTCCTAATCATGCATAACTTTTCTCATTTACTAATTAATAAATTATAGGGAAGTTCTTATCACCAGATGGTATTTACTCATCAATAGAGGAAACATAGAGTAGTTAGTATAGACCTCACTTAAAAGAAGACATTAGGGAAAAGAGAGATACCTCAAGGGCTGGAGCTTTTGCCTGACATGCACAAGAGCCCCCAGTTCAGTTCCTGTCTCTGTAGTGTTCCCTAGAACCACTGTGGATCGCTCTAGTCACCCCAGCGCCATTGGGAGCACCCCCACTCCCAAAAGAGGATATTTGACATGAATGAAATCTAGGAGTGCAACTTTAGGAATCTAGCAGGGAGAGTTTCTAGGCAGAGGAAGAGAGTAAGTACAGAAACCCCAATCTGGGAGCAGGTCTAGGCCCCTGAGATGTCTATGAGGGGGTTTTCTGTTGAGTAGAGAAACTGAGGAAAGTAACTGGAGATGAGCAGGAGTAAAACACCAGAACACAAGGCTCTGCAGCCTTCGTGGAGGAGAACACCAGAACCCAGGTCACTGCAGCCTTCGTGAGGAGAACACCAGAACCCAAGGCACTGCAGCCTTTGTGAGGAGAACACCAGAACCCAGGGCACTGCAGCCTTCGTGAGGAGAACACCAGAGCCCAAGGCACTGCAGCCTTCGTGAGGAGAACACCAGAACCCAAGGCACTGCAGCCTTTGTGAGGAGAACACCAGAACCCAGGGCACTGCAGCCTTCGTGAGGGTTAGGCCCTTCTCTGAGTTGGAGTTTGGCCAAGGGATTTCAATGGAGAAATGACAAGGGAATTTGGTGGGGCAAGTGTGTGGAAGGTGAATGAGATAACACTAAATGGTAAGAAGTAGCATAATATTATTAACGTGATATAGCGCCACTCATCTCCCTTTGAAGGTGATACTCTTATCCTGTGGATATTTTGCTAATAGGTTCACATCTAGACTAGTAGGTTTAGAATGGAAAAAAAACATTTTTATTTATTTATTCATTTATTTATATCTTTTTTGGCTTTTTTGGGTCACACCTGGCAATGCTCAGGCTCTGCACACAGGAATTACTCTTGACTGTTCTCGGGTGAACCATATGGGATTCCCAGTTGGCTGTGTGCAAGCTACCCTCTGTGCTATCACTCGGGTCCCCCACACACACACAAAAAAAAAAACACTTTAAATGTGCGTGATCATAGTAAACTGTGCTGTAAGTATGAATGACTAGAATAGCGTAGAAACTCACCTACAGAAGGCACTTAGAGGAATTCGGGATATTTTTTCCCCAGGAAAAGACCCTCCAAGGGAAAACATGCTATCTTCAGATATTTAAGAAAACCAATACCAGAGGTCGGAGATATAGAGTGGGTAGGGTGCTTGCTTTGCACGCAGCCTACCTAGGTTAGATTCCCAGCTTCCTAACTGGATCCCTGAATCCTGTCAGGAATGACTCCTGACTGCAGAACCAGAAGTAACCCGTGAGCATCTCCAGGTTTGCTCCTCACCCCCTGCAGAAAAGAAAACTGATTCTATGTTTGCTGTTATAATTTTGGAACACCAAAAGTAAACATCTTAAAGGACTTTGAAATGATACTCATATTGAGAGCTGCCCGCGGCCAGCACCCAGAGGCTCAGAAGCGGCTGGGGAGGCTGGAACTTCGGCTCGCACCGGCCTAGCTGACCATGGAACCCCGAGGAGGGCAGATGGGCTTTGGGAGTGGGCCCGTCGCCTCTGGGGGGTCCCGGAAGCAGCCGGATGAGACTCGCCCATCACACTAGCCACCATTTTCGCTGTCCAGACGCTGGGAAACTGCCTCACGACCAGTTGAACAGAGCAAAACCAGTTTGAGCCCAGGTCGCCCGGCCGCAAGCGGCCGCGCGGTCCACTAAAATAGTGAAACAGTAATGTCTTTTAATGCACTGCATTCCATGAAGAGCAGGAAAGTTTGGTGGGAAGGAGATATAAAGAGGAAAGAAATGACATTCAGAACCCGCCAAGTGGTTGAGGTGCGGGAGGGGGAAGGGAGGTGGGGACATTGGTGATGGGAGATGGGTTAGGGTGGAGGGTGCTTGTTGGAACACTGTAGAACCAAAACTCTACATGAGCATCTTTCAAATAAAAAAAAGAAAACATATGTAACAACAACAACAAAAAGAAATGATACTCATATCTCCATCCTATAATTCAGGATTATTAACTACCGAAAATATGATTACACAGGTTAAAGGCAAGTGTGTAATGAATAGAACTATACTTTTAAATAATAGGCATGCCGTAAATGGCGGCATGGGTTAAACCCAGAGCTTCATTCCTGGGGATCGTGCAGTTTATACTGAGGTCATGCCATGAATGGTGGTAGGGTTAAACCCAGGCCTCATACTCGGCAATCATGTGGTTTATACTGAGGTTCATCCCCAGCCTAAAGTGAGAATTGTTCTTATCGTATAGTATCACTCTATTAATAATACTCTCATTTGTTTAAAGAAGATACATTGGTGCATACTTCCAATATATTTAACTATACACAAATTATGTAAAAACACTACAATAAAACTATATGTTTTATCAAAGCCTAGTTCCTTAATTTTCAGGTAACCATGAAATTAAAATTCTCTCTCCGAGTCCTCTTGCATTCCTTGGGGACTTCAGAACCACACCCTGGGGTCTGTTGTCTTCGAGCAGGGCTTCCTAAACTTTTTCTACTCACAACCCTCTTCCACCCAGCCCCTATTCTGGCATCACTAAGATCTTCTTTCACCCATCAATTTATAGTTAATTTTAAATTGAACTGTCATCAAATTCTTTTTATTGCCCTCATATTCATTTGCTTGACTCCATATTGACCTAAAGCTTAAGAAGATCTACGCTTTAGGCCTTAGACTACAACACAGGTATCTGCAGGGAAAATTCAGAGAGTCAGCTTCTGCACAAAAAAGAAAAAGGGTTCTAAAAGTTCTGATGGTCACTGTTATAGTTAGGCAAATTATCTCTTAACCAGTCACTGAAGTATACAAACTTATCTGGTGATTACCCAGTCACCAAAGAATGAATGAAGGAGCCAGTCTATTTTTTGTCAACCAACTGTGACATCAGCAAGAAGCCCTGTGAGTTCTTCCCACTTCCTTACCCTTTCCCATCTATCTTTGCCAAGGGCCCTCTTTCCTAAGATCATCCCCCAGTGGAAGCCATTCAGTGCTTTTCTTAATGTTTACTGAATGCCTTTGCTGGTTGTACACAAGGGCATTATTTTGTTTTGTTTGGGGGCTAAACTTGGCAGTGCTCAGGGCTTACTCCTCACTCTGTGCTCAGAGATGGCTGGCAAGCATTTGGGGAACCAGGTGGGGTACCAAGAATCGAACCTGGGTCTGCACATACAAGGCAGGTGCCCTGCTTGCTGTACTATGGCTATGCCCACATGAGATCTCCTTAAGCTGTTCTAGCACACCAGGTTTCTCTTGCCTTCTTCCCTTTTCATTTTCTGCCCTTAGCCATGCTGAACTACTTAGGGTTCTTTGTTTTTCACTTTTGTTTTATTTTGTTATTTTTTAAAACTTTATTTAAACACCATGATTTACAAAGTTGTTCATAGTACAGTTGTTTCAAGTATTCAGTACACCTGTCCCACCACCAAAATGCCCTCACCACCACCAAAGACCCTTGTTTCCCACCCACTCCCTATGCCTGCTCCCTTAGCAGGCGCTAATTATTTTGCTTATTACATAATATAATTCGGAGTGTAGTGCAAACATCGTGGCCTGAGTTGTTACCTGTGATTTGGACCATCTGTATTGTTGCTTTCACTTACTAAACTCAACGTATAAAGTGCTCACTCACTCTTCAGACTGCCCCAGGTCAGCTGTCTTTGCTCTAGAACCTGCTTCTTCAAGTTGTGCTTTGCCTATGTACCATTACTTGTGCAAAAAGAAGTTGCAAGTGGAAAATACTAATTTTTTGAATACTGCCCTCCTTTCTGTCCTAGTTGTTCTTCACTTTCAAGGTTCATATCATGCACAAATGCTCTTTTAATGTCTCTAATCTAACTTAGGTATTTCCAGAGTCTTCATGCTCATGTGTATTACAATGGACTGTGATGAATCACTTCACAGAATGAAAGAAAAATAATTTGCAATAATGTGGCACAGTGCTTTTTTGATTAATATAGTATAGACCAAATTTCTGATTCAGTCATTTAGTAGACAAAAGACCTTGATGGAATTAACCTTTGTGGGTCCCCCCGTGTAATGATGTACCATTTCTATAGTATTATTTTGCATATTACATGAACTAGTATATGTAAAAACACTTAACATGTTCTCTGTTACTTTCAACAAATGTTGACATACATAAATGTTACCTGTCTATTATTATTATGCTTTCTTTAACTGGAAATTAAAGTGCCTTATAATAGAATCTTTTAGGATTCGCTTAATAACTAGAGGTATATATTTTCTGAACAGCAAAAAAAATATACAATAGAATTTGCCATAATCGTATCTCAAGTCTATGAAATTTTTCTCGTCTAAAAATAAAAATCTTAAAATAAACAAAAATAAAGTCTCTTCAAAGATTGTACACACCACCTTTAAGATATTATAATCAAAGGAGCCCGTTCACCTACAGTGCTCTCATAATTTTATAAATAGTATTTATTGTGTGTCATTTTTACAGTAATCATTTTATATTCATGAAATGGGGAAGAAATAGACAATCAGCTATTCCAGTTTATAACACATTGCATAGTCTAGTACTTAGACTGAGTGACTTAAATGGTCTTTCAGTGTTGCCATTATTTGCATTATTTCTATTATGGTCAAAATGCTAACATCAACTCTTTTGGTTTATTTACTTTATATCTTCTTAAGGAAATGTATATTTATGCCATTGGCGTCAATATCTATTCAGATATTTGTTAGATTTATTTTATAGAGTACTTCCAATAGTATAATACAGTATTTACAGTGTTTTTCTGCATTTATGCTCTGTCTTTCAAATTCAAGAAATGAGTAACTTAATCTTACATCACACAGGTGAACTACGGGAAAGTTTGTAATGATAGTCGAAAAGGATTGAAATTCGCTGTCTCCCTGTGGCTGCAGTGCAGAGTTTGTTTTTGTACCATATGGTAGCATGATTGCAGTTTATACCCTTTACTCTGGAGAGCAGATAACTATGCTTAAGGGACATTATAAGAATGTTGACTGCTGTGTATTTCAGACTAATTTCCAGGTAAGAATAATACTTAAGGGAATTAAAAATTCACTTCTAATCTCGCTAGGGATGTCAGATTAGTTATATATATATATATATATATATGAAAGAGTAATTGTGATTTCATTCTGATGAGTTAAACCTATAATCCACATTTGAGGTAGATTTTTGTATTAATAGAAGAAAATGTTGCATAGTTATTTAGATGTTATGGATGTGTGAATTGGAGTATTACCGTAACGCAATTTGGATAAGTTCTTTTGTAGATAGGCACCATTTACCTGTTTTAAATCTGGGGCAGATTAACTAATGTCTACAAAGTCTTTTGTGTCTGATCTGATCTCAAAATAATTTTTGTATCTTGTTTCATTTTTTGAATCTACCAAAAATTTATTTGTTGTTTCTAAGCCAGTGCTGACTGTTCAAACCTGCTTTTGAATTGATGACAACTGACGTATTTTGAGTACATAGGTTTTCTTTTTCTTTTTCCTTTTATTTATTTATATTTTTATTGGTATTTAGGGCCAAATCCTGTTGTGCTTAGGGTTTACTTCTGGCTCTGCATTCAGGAGTTATTCCTGGCAATGCTCAGGCAACCGTATGAATGCCAGGGAATCAAACACAGGTCGGCTGGGTATAAGACAAGCTCACTACCCATTGTGCTATCTCTCCAGCCCCAAGACCTTTTATTTTTCAGTCTAATGTCCCGACCTTTCTTTTTTTATTTCACCAGTAAAGCTAATTGAATTCCATGTGATCCTTTAAGTGAGTCTCAAATGTAGCAAAACTGTTGGTATTTTCCAACAGTTTTATAGGTAACAGGATTAAGACTCTTCCTCTGAAAATACTTCACCTGATAATATCTTTATCAAATACTCCTAGAATGCAAATTATGGTTTATTAGAATGTGCTTAAAGACAAAACATAAAAAAGGGAGTGAATCCATTTATTTACAGAATAGAAGCGACTAATATAATTTAACTAGCCCTAGAAATAATCATTTAAAAAATCGGTATGTTTTGTTTCAGGTTGGTGCCAGCTTTGAATTGATTCACAGTCACCTCTTTGCTTTCTGTGTTACAGGAACTTTATAGTGGTAGCAGAGATTGCAATATTCTTGCTTGGGTATCATCTTTATATGAACCAGTGCCTGACAATGATGAGGTAAGTAAAGTTTTTTTTTTTTTTTTTTTTGGGGTCATATCCAGCAATTCTCAGGGGTTACTCCTGGCTCTACAGTCAGGAATTACTCCTGGTGGTGTTCAGAAGACTATATGGAATGCTGGGGATCGAACCCAGGTTGGTCACTTGCAAGGTAAGCGCCCTACCTGCTGTACTATCGATCCAGCCCCAGTAAAGTTTCTCTTGTGAATTACTTCTAAATTATTAAAAAAAAAAAAAAACTTTATTCATTTACCTTATATGGAAGGGACCATTAATGGATGTTATTTTAGGGGGTCAGAGCAATAGCACAGTGGGTAGGGCGTTTGCCTTGCACACAGCCAACCCGGGTTCAATCCCCAGAATCCTACATGGTCCCCCAAGCACCGCCAGGAGTAATTCCTGAGCGAAGAGCCAGGAGTAACCCCTGAGTATCAACAGGTGTGACCCAAAAAAGGAAAAAAAAAATGTTATTTTAATTGTTAAACAAAAGATGTTGCCTGCTATAGCACACTGAAAATTCAGAAAACTATCTAAAGAACATACATATGTAATGAAATTGAATTAGAAATCTATTAATTTATGTTCATTTTTATATTAATTGCCACAACATTTTTTGCTTTTCTAAAAATAATTTTTGAGCAGAGCCAAAAGTCACACCCAAAGATGCTCAAGGCCTACTTATAACTCTGCACTCAGGAATTACTCCTGGTGGTGCTCAGGGGGCCATATAGGATGCCAGGGGATCAAATCCGGGTCAGCTGCGTGCAAGGCAAACACCCTACCCACTGGACTATCTCTCAAGCCTCTCTCTGCATACTTTTAAGCAGTTCTTATGCTTGGACTTATAACTTGTCAATCCCACTTTTCTCATTATTATTGCATACTCAGCCCTTTTTTCCCATTAGTAACTATTTGTAAATGTTCTTAATGATTTAATACCACAGTTTACTTAAATATTTGGGGGGTTGGTTTGGTTTGTTTTTTTCTTTTTGTTTTTATTTTTTTGGTTTGGGGATCCATCCAGCTGTGGTCAAGGTTTATTCCTGGTTGTGTGCTCAGGGCTCACTCCTGGCCATGAGGCGCGACCCTATGAGGTGGCGGGTATCAGAGCAAGGTGTGACTGCCAGCACCACTAAGTTCTTCTGAGCACCACCAGGGATCACTTTTGAACACAGAACCAGAAAGAGCCCCCGAGGACTGCCCGATATGTGCCAGACCCCTCACTGCTGTTCATCTTATCTCTCAGCTAAGTATAGCATCAGCTCAAAATAACGGTTTCTCTTTCTTTTTCTCTTTTTCTTTAGACCCCTAGCAAATCACAAATAAATCCTGCCTTTGAAGATGCCTGGAGCAGCAGTGATGAGGAAGGGTGACTATCAACCGTCTGCTTTGTGTCTCTATTGGTGCGACTTCTCAAATAGAACTATTGGGGACCTTTTTACAAAACCTATTTCCAATGACAGCTGAATTACCTTGAATTTGGGTGTTTTCCCGTCCCATTTTTTAAGATGAGGTTAATATATGCCTAAAGCCCTGCAGTAGTTTACTGTGTTTTAAGTAAAACAGATGGAGCCCAGCCCTATTGCTACCATGAGAAGACACGTCACGGTGCTCTGCCCACCTTGGCAGCTCTCTCCCCAGCATGGGATCAGGAGCTGCACTCTGAGAACAGCAAGTAGAGATTACATTCCCCTGGACGCTCTTCTCCTAGCAGTACAATCGGCTGCTCATTTCCGCTTATCTTCAGCACCTGTGCTCATCCTCATTGCGGACAATAATATAAAAAAAGTTCAAGGGGTATTGTCAGATTATTTTGCGTATTCCGTTTTATACTGATTTTACTTAACCCTCTTCTAGCTTTATGTTAAATGGTTTTGGACTCATCAAAAAAAAAAGTGTCACAAGAAGGTTTTTTAACTTGAGCCCAACCCTGCAGGGAGGTCTTTGCTGCTGGTGCTTGGAGGATCCTGTGGTACCAGGAGTCAGACCCAGGCCTCCTGCATGCAACGAATGCATGTATCCAGTTGGACTATCTCTGTGGCAAGTGTAATTAATTTTTTTTTTCATTTTGGGTCATATCCAGTCATGCTCAGGGGTCATTCCCCAGTGTGTCCAGGGGAGTATGGTGCCGAGTGGAGGGCATGCGTTAGCTGTGTCCAGGAGACTTGGTGTTGTGTGGAGAGCATGTGCTCTCTGTTGGCCGCCGCTTCCTCTTCAGCGCTTCCTCTCAGCGCTTCCTCTCAGCGCTTCATAAGGCGGTTTGTGTTCATGATAAAACTCTGTGACTCTTGATAATATATAAGTCCTTTTAGTTCATCAAAGCACAAAGTATCCTGGCAAGAAATCTGCTTAAACACAAATGCTGTTACAAAATTTCTTTTATGATCTCCCTTTTTTTTTGGGTCATAATTGTGCTCACTTTTGCCTATCATGAATTATCATGTTATTCATAAGTATCATGATTATCTCTTTCCTCATGTATCTCTTAATTTTTTAATATAAACTACCTTCTTTTGCCTAATAATGATAATAGTATTTAATTCTGGGACCAGAAACGCATTACAATGGGTAGAGTACTTGCTTTGCATGCAGTGATCAGGGTTCAAGCCCCAAAGCCTTATCAGGAATGACCCCTGAGCACAGCCAGGTGTGGCTCCCAAAAACACCAAAATTTTTTTAAATTAATTTTGGTATCAATGGGTTATACCACCTACATGGCAGAGCCTGGCAAGCTATCCGTGTTTTATTTGTTATGCCAAAAACTAGTAACAATTATGGAACTCAATTCCATGATCTGAAGAATGGTTTGAGGCTCTTCCTGTCCCTGTAGCAAGCAAATGCCCTTGGGCTACACTTGCTTGCGACAGGACGCATGGAGATGTTACTGGTGCCCGCTAGAGCAAATCGATGAACTATGGGAAGACAGTGATCATGATTATGAGTTATCATTATTATTTTGAATTCCTTTTCTTCCTGATTTTTATCTGCAGGACACTGGCAAAAGAAGGTTTTCTGAAAGTCTGTAAGTGTTGTGTCTCATAACAGATAATTCTCACCAAATATTTTCTATGTTTTTATTGTTGATTTTCTTAGGTCTCAGTCACAATTCTCATATTTTTCTTTCTTGGTGAGAATATTTTTTCAATTGGAGGACCTTTTCTTAACTTTAAGAAAAAAAAGTCTTCTTTCTAATTATTTCAGTATTCATGCACAGTGTAAATAATTTAAGCCACATAAAACCTTACAGAAAAAATATAACGATCTGCTAGAGTCAGAGCACGTTATTATTTTAGTGGCTATTCTTCATTTTGTCAGCTTATATATGAGATGTTATATCCTGGGTGTTTAGCTGTTGTTATCTAGAAACTCTGTCCGCTGCATCAGTACCTTCCTTACTCTCTTGAACTGCTTCAATCCAGGTATTTGACCAAGTGCGTGTTCTTTTATACTACAGTCCTTTATGAATTCATGTAGACAGATGGAAAAGAGTTTTCACTTTGCAAAATAAAAATTCTATCTTGGTTTTTAAATTATTGTCTACAGAAATTCCTCTTCCATTTGGCATAACACTGTTAACTGTGGATCCTTATTTTCTGTATTTTTCATGCAGTGGCTTTGGGTGGGCTTTTCCTGATGACACTACTCTCTGAGGGCTGCGTGAATGCTGGGTACATATTTCTAGTAAATAAATCTGTTCCCAGTCCACACTCCCAACTGTCACTTTGATCAAATTCTCAGACACCAAGTCAATATTTCCCATTCCCTAAATCAGCCCAAGTCGGAATAGCAGGCTACTAGGGACTACTCTTATACCGGAGGGTGCCTACAGGGGCAGCTCCTATACCAGAACCTACCAAAGTGATTCAGACCACCCAGTTCTTACAGTTAGTGAACCTACTCCACCTCTCCTAGTTCTTTCCTAGAACACTCCCATAAAGAGTTTGAACATGCCGCATCTTCTCCACAGCTTCCCCCAGCTCGCCCTCTTCCTACCAGGTTCCTACCAAAGTAGGACCTGGTAAATGTGTCACGAGTTCCATTTCCCTGACACAGGAATGGATGTATTTTCTTGGGAAGCATGAGTGGCACAGGTGTACTGTTTCAGGGAAAATTATTAGATGCCTCGCTATAAACCAAGGTATAAAGCGACACGTCACTGTACTAGTAGGACCCGAGAACACTGTGGTTGGATGTGCTTGCCTCCTGGTTCTATGGATCTGTAAGTAGAAACTTCCTTCATGCATCATTCCATTCCTGGCCTGAGTTCTATTGCCACATCATGCCCAATAAGCCCAGGCACGACTCTAAACACAATACGGTGAATAGAGTGGTTTGTTACCAAATTAAGACAATATGCCCTCAAACTGCCCTTGACTTCCTAAGTGAATCCATTAAACATGGCCTCTATTTTAGCTCACATCCTGGGTGATGGGTACTGTATTGTGTTTGCATTCTTTTTAGAGCATTACATAGTTTATCATCCTAAAGGAGGAACTCAGCATTTCTTCCCCACTGTTGAAAGTCCAAGGTGCAACATAGAACCCAGAGTGCATGTGGGAAGCTGCATTTCAAAAATGGCCCTCCACATGCAGTGAGGCGGGAACAAGCTTCCTAGACTAGTCTGCGACTGGACACACTGAGAAGCACTAGAGCCGTTCAGGCCAGTTAATGAAGGCACTTAGAGCCCTGGACGCTATTCACTCCTGGTTGCACCCCAACAAACTTCCTTTTCCTCTCCCTGGTCGTGGCTAAGTCACACTTGAGATGGTGCCTCAGAGTACTGTGAGACAACACCACTGAACACTTCCTCATGTGTGCAAAACCATTCATGGGGTCAGTGTGAGGGCCTCAGGGCATATAGCTCCCCACAGACGCTGTTTGGGTTATGAGATTCTCAGCTATTGTCTGCAAGTGATTTATTCCCAACTCAGTAGGAATAGGAGGTTCCCATCACTAGAGCCCAGTGGCTGAGTGTTAAAGGAAAAGAATAACGGGCGTCTGGTTCCTGGCGCCCTCATCCTCCAGCCCACAAGGCAAACTAACGAGGTGATCTCGTTGATTTTGAAGTGCAGAACATCTACTCCATGTGCAGGGCCTCCTAAGTACTGCCGCTGTTTGTCAGCATCCAGAGGGTTTCAGCTCAAAATAAACATTTGAAAATTGAACAGATGCCACCATGGCTATCCATGGTGTGGACCTAAGGCTGACTGTCTATGCTGCCCACAGCAGAGACCACTTTAAGACCACCAGGGCAAATCAGGTAAACAGCAAAAGGATAAGGGGAGTTTAGCAATCCGGAGACATGACACTTTCTAAAAAGATTTTGTTTTTTAAATTGGAGTATCCGGATGCCCTTAATGTCTTTTTTCTTCCCTGATTGCTATTGCAAGTACTTCCAGTTGGTGGGAGTGCTGACTGGTCCAGCCCTTTTGGAAAATAATATGGGCATTCCTCCGAAAACTAGATATTGAGCTCCCATTTGATCCAGCAATAGCACTCCTGGGAATATACCCAAGAGACCGAAAAATGCAAAGCAGAAACACTATCTGTACTTCTTTATTCATCTCTGCGCTATTCACTATAGCTAGAATCTGGAAACAACCTAAATGCCCAAGAACAGAAGACTGGCTAAAGAAACTGTGGTTCATCCACGCTATAGAATACTATGCAGCTGTCAGAAAAGACAATATTATGAAATTTACCTGCAAATGGATGGATATGGAGACTATCATGCTGAGTGAAATTAGTCAGAAGGAAAAGGACAGATATAGAATGACTGCATTCATTAATAGGATATAGATACCAGTGTTTTACTAAATGTGGGAAATGGTAATGACAGATTAAAACTCACCATTGAATATACACAAAGAGACTTAAGTGATAAACTCTAAATATCTGCAGGGCTAGCCACAATGTGTAAAAGAAGAGGGAGAGAGATGCAGAGACAGAGAGAGAGAGACAGAGAGAGGAAGAGAGGAAACGGGGGTACCTGCTATTGAGGCAGCCTGGGGGTGGGCGGGAGGGGGTGGGGGTACATTTGGTGGTGGAAATGGGGCACTGGTGGAGGGATGGGTGCTGGAATACTGTATTACCAAGAACCAATTATGAACACCTTTGTAACTGTATGTCTCACGGTGGTATAATAAAAAAATCTTAAAAATAAATAAATAAAATCACAAAAAAATAAATAAAAAGGGCGTACCTTTGATTATACTGTGCACAGGGCCTCTTCCAGGGAGAAACAACCTAGATACACCTGAAAACTATTTTGAGTTATCCAAAAGCCCAGGGGGATAAAAGACAGGACATTTGTTTGGGTTTTGTTTTTCTCTTTTGGGTCACACCCAGCGACACTCAGGAGTTACTCCTGGCTTTTCACTCAGGAATTACTCCTGGTAGTGCTCGGGCACCATATGGGGTGCCGGGGATTGAACCCGGGTTGGCCACATGCAAGGCAAACGCCCTACCCACTATGCTATCGCTCCGGCCCCAAGACAGGACATTTGTATCTTACATACTAAGTGAATACTATTCTGTAAAACAATGCTTATTTTAGATTACTGGCTAGTTTAAAACTGAAAAGCAAACAGATCACTAAATACAGGGAAGGAAAAGATAATAAAATGATATATGGGGCTGGAGCAATAGTGCAGTAAATAGCACACTTGCCTTATATGCAGTTCACCCAGAGTCTATACCCACCATCCCACATGGTTCCCCAAGCCTGCCAGGAGGGGTCCCTGAACACAGAGCCAGGAGTAAGCCCTGAGCACTGCCAGGTGGGGCCCAATAACAAACAAATACTAAGGGTATTTTCATATGATAGGAGTATAGTGGTGAGTGAATTAACACAGAGTTATATTTGGGCACGCACCCAATATACACATTTAAATGATAGGCTAAACATGTAGCTCATTGGTAAAATGCATGCTTCATATGTATGACAACTTCAGTTCTGTCTCTCTCCCAAAAAAAAAAAATAATCACTGATGCTAGCTACTCAGAATTAATGACTTTGCTCTTGTAGATGTGACTCATATGTTCTATGAGTGTCTGTTTCTACAGTCACTAAAGCTGCACTTCTGTACCTTAGAGGAACAGACTTCACCTTTTCCAGGCCACCCATCAGCCTTAGCCAGCAGACATAATCTTTGCAGACAAGATCTCTCTGCAGGCAGGGCTGACGATGATGTCTGCTTACTGGCCTACAGACTCTTTATAGGGGAGATGAGAAATGCTGCAGCGTGGGCTTTCAGCAGAGGTGATCCGCCCACACAGCAACTGCGAGGGCTGTTTTGAAAACGGAACTCCAGAGGGTAGGGCAGAACTGAACCCCCTAGGCATCCTCCCTGCTGGTGTCTGAGAATTTCTTGAGAGTGTGAGAATTCCTCTCCGTGGCCAGGGTGGAGTTGGGGAAAGTGATGGGGGAAGTGATGAAGAGGGGGAAAGTGATGAAGCAGAACGTGTCAAAGGTGCTCATGTGGACGCTTCAATGAGCCATCCTGAAGGAAAGTCTTGATCTCGGATTTAGGAAGAGAGACTTGAGAGAGAGACACTCAGGCCTGTGAGTGTATCAGTGGTGCTTAAAACCGGAGATGAGGAGCAGGCTGGTTGCACCAATGCAGCTGGAGGCATCAGAGAAAATTCATCCCGGGTTCTCATTCCTGCCCCATCTGCTCAGTAACGGCTTCAGTTCACACTGCCGTGTTTCTGCCAGTGCTTGGAAGCTGTTATATTGAACAAAGTGCACTTCCTTGAGTTGGTGATCCGAGTCATCGGCTTTAGAGCAGGAACAGTATTAACTCTTCGGCCATAATTTTTTTTAAGTTAAAAATAGAAATAGGGGCTGAAGTGATAGCCCAGCGGGTAGGGCGTTTGCCTTGCACCTGGCCGGCTTGTGCCAGCCCGGGTTCGATCCCCGGCATCCCATATGGTCCCCTGAGCACCGCCAGGAGTTATTCCTGAGTGCAGAGCCAGGAGAAACTCCTGAGCATTGCCGGTGTGACCCAAAAAGCAGAAAAAAAAAAAGAAATAAAAGCCTGAGATTAGTTAGATCACCTGACCTGACGGTAGATTATAGAGAAGATAACTCCTGAGACAGTTCATTTATTTTTATTTTGTTTTCCTTTTGGGTTTATGTCCTTTGAGGACCACACCGGCACTGCTCAGAAACCATATTTGGTACCTGGATGAACCAGGGTCAGCATCCTTCAAAGCAAGCACCCCACCCCTTAGGCCCCAAGGCAGTCCATTTAGAGGTCAGGAGATAGGTAAAATCTACCAAGGAGCCTGAGAATGAATGGCCAGTAAAATAGAGCAAGTGTGATACCCTAGAAATAAGTGAAGATCACATTTCAAGATCGTAACAGCCATTGCCGAATGATGTTAATAGGTCTAATAAGATGAAGATTAAATCTATGGTGGGAGGCCAGAAAGATAGTACAGCAGGTAAGGTGATCCGCTGAAGATTAAAAACATGTGGTTGGACCAGAGAGATAGTACAGCAGGTAACAATGCCTTGCATGTGACTAACCTGGGTTCCATCCTGGGCACCACAAGCCCTGATCCATGAGCAATGCTGGGTGTGAGCCACCTCCCCAAAACGTGTGGTTGGAGCATGAAACTCTATTATCTTTAACAGCACTGTAAGTCACTGCTTTGTGGTTTGGGCTGGAGAGGTAGCCAGCGGGCTACGGTGCTTGCCTTGCATGCAGCAGAACTGTGTTTAGGCCTCAGCACCACATATGTCCCGAACATTGCCAGGAGTGATTCCTGAGCACAGAGGAGCAGTACTGGATGTGGCCCAACATTCTCTCCCACCAAACTAAAGAAAAAGAAAACTTGTATAAGATCAAAAGTGCTCTGAAGAAAAATATCAGAGGACAATATGAAAGGTGATTGTTTGAAGCAGTGTGTTCAGGACAGAGCCCTGAGCAAAGTGAAATGGGTGTGAGAGGGAAAGCCACGTAGATACTTGAGAGAAGAAATCGCCAGACAGAAGGGAAACACTGAGGAACTGAAGGCCAGAGCATGGCTGCCTCATTCACAAAATAAGCGTCACCAAGAAATCCATGCGGTTAGAGTAGAATAAATGAAAGAGTGTTGGGAGAAAAGGACAGAAAACTAATGCCCAGAGAGATGTTTACCCTTTCAAACAAATGGCATATTTAGAAAAGAATTAAACACGCTGTTTCAGGGAATGGACCTTGCAGAGTTCTGACTTCCCATCTCTGTGCATACCGGGACCCTCCAGGAATGACATTTAACAAGGTCAGAGGAGAGGACCCCAAAGCCAGGTCAAAGTGTTGGGCGCCACCGACTCCGCCCACTGCCACGTTGCCTTCCCGCGCATGCGCAGAGTCCCTGGCGTGGCGTGATTGGGTTTTCTCCAATCAGGGCATGTTTCGTCAGATCGTAGGAGCTCGTGCGACCTGTGTCAGCCAATGGGAAGCGGACACGTCAATTTGCGCCAGCCAATGGGAAACAGACATGCCAAATAGCACTGTATAAAAGCAGCTTGCACAACGGGTCTGGGTCCTTTCGCCATCACAAAGTTGAAACTAAAAGAGCTCCAGTAAAGCGTGTTCTAAGAAGAATCCTGTTGTGGTCGCTCTTCATCGCGGATGGTCGAGGGCGTCCCACATCAAAGTATATGTATCACCCTAAATGAAGGAGAAAATGGGGTCATTACTCCTCAGGTAAAGTTCTGCCTACAGTTCTCATGGGTGTACTGTTCTCTTAACACTTTCAAAATGAATCAAAATAAATCACCTTTCAAAATAAATCAAACCAGCCCCCCAAAGAATGGCATGTCTGGAGAAGAATGACACAAGATCACTTTGGTCACTGTTTTGCTAACAGACAAAGCCTTGAGCCTTGGGTAGAAGGCACGAGCAGCCCGTTCACACCAGGTGCAAGAGAATGTGTAGCTTTGGCTGAGTCACCGCCTCGCCCTCCGGGACACACAGCGGGGCTGTGCTTCCCAGACTCTTCTGCAGGTCTGCTGTGTTCACGGAAGAGTTCTCACCAGTGGAATTTGAGCAGAAGCAGTGGCATTCCCGGCCTGCATCCCTCATGTTTATAAAAATGAGACGCTGAAGGATGGAGCTGGTGAGGCTGCTGCTACAATCACGGTGAGGTTAGGAGAAAGCTGACAGTGTTACGCTGTTCCATCAGCAGGGCAGGCTCCCTGTGGCAACAAGTGAAGCTACCCAATTTCTGAGACCAACACTATACATCTGACCTAGTTCATATAAAGTCCCTACAAGGGGCAGCCTGAGAACACAGGATCTACTCTGCTGTGCTGTACCACAGGCCACGGAAGGTTTAATGAGGCCAGAGAAGGCTCCTAAAGCGTCTCATTTTTATAAACATGAAGGATGCAGGCCGGGAATGCCAATGCTTCTGCTCAAATTCCACTGGTGAGAACTCTTCCGTGAACACAGCAGACCTGCAGAAGAGTCTGGGAAGCACAGCCCCGCTGTGTGTCCCGGAGGGCGAGGCGGTGACTCAGCCAAAGCTACACATTCTACTGGCACCAGGTGTGAACAGGCTGCTCGTGCCTTCTACCCAAGGCTCAAAAATTATGGCAAGTCCTTTTCAAGGCACCATGAGCAAATTCCTTTTGCAGATTATAAATTAGAGAAGCTGGCTGTCTACGTTCCCACTTACCTGCCATACTGATTCCACGTACTTGCCGTGACGCTTTAAACTTCAGAACTGGTATAGTTCCTTATCGTATTCTAGAGGATGGGGTTGCAACAGCAATGAGAGACAAGCTTTGCTTTGGGGGACCAGAAATCATGCCCTTCCACCTTATTTTCTAGAACACTTCATCTGCTAAACTGCTGTATCATTTAGAAATAGAATTCATTTTACAAGCATGAAAAGGAGGTATAAAATTAAAATAAAAGATGAAAGGTGGCCATTTAGATGACATCTATGTACAGTCAGCTCTTGATCTATACTAAAGAGAGAAATGGATTCTGATTCTCTCTCCTCCCCCTCCCTCCCTCCCTCCCTCCCTCCCTCTCCCTCTCTCTCTCTCTCTCTCTCTCTCTCTCTCTTTTTAGGGAGAGGGCATACCTGCTCCCAGCATGGTGCTCTGGGAGCCATGCAGTGCTGGAGATTGGATAGGGCTGGTTATAGCTGTCTCTGGCTCTATTTTCTTCACTTAGGAATTGTTGTTAGTACATATCTACCCAACTCCGTGCAGTTTGATTTTCAGAGCTGTCTTGCAAATGATCAGGACACATTGTTAAAACCCTAGGATAGACTACTTTGAAAATATATCTTAAACTTTTTTTTTTTTAAACACCTATTCCAGTAAGAGCTAAAAATGTATATTTTAGGGGCTGGAAATTCAGGTTCAGGAATAAGCATTGTCTTGCATGTGGCTGGCTCTGGTTCAGCCCTCGCATTGCACATGGTCCCCCAATCACAAGTGGGACAGGTGTGGCCCAAGGGTTTCCAAATGTATCCTTTCAAGAGCTGTGGTTTTTAAAACCATAAATACAGGTTAATTGTTTTCTTTTGTATGAAATCTAGGTTACCCCAGACCTATTTCTACTCACTTTTTGTCATTTTGTTATAGTGGTACTCTTATGTAAAGATGCCAAAAGTTGCTAACACTTAAACAGTGTATCATATGTATTTAGAATCTAATTAGAAAACTAAATTTGTACATTTATATAAATTATAATGTATAAACCTAATTTTTTTATAGCTGGCTTACTATATCACTGTATCACTGTCTTCCCGTTCATCATCGATTTGCTCGAGCGGGCACCAGTAACATCTCCATATGACCTGTCTCATGCAAGTAGAGCCCCATGGCATCTGCTTGCTCCAGGAACATAAAGAGCCTCAGACCATTCCATCAGGTCATGGGAATGAGGGCTATAATTGTTACTGGTATCTGGCATATCAAATATGACTCGGTAGCTTGCCAGGCTCTGCCGTGCGGGTAGCATACTCTTGTAGTCATCTCAAAATCCAGCATTTATTGATGAATCACCTGACCGCAAGCGGCCACTCGAGCTGGATTTTGATCAGCTCTTCATCTGGGTGGAGTTCTGATGAGAGGGAGTCCGGATGTGGAAAGTGGCGGCCCTCATGGAGTGGGGGTCGTCTGGCTTCTTCCAAGGCTCCGCTGGGGTGGCGGGCCAGAGCTAGAACCTGCCATCCCTCCCAGGCGCCTCGTGAGCAGCTGGTCACAGGGAGAGCCATCAGCAACTCTGCTCCATGTCTATGAGTCTCTGGATCAGCATACCTGGGCCGGACTTGAAAAAGACTGCTGCAGGGTGGGTCTCGATGAGCCGGGCTTATTATATAATAGCCTATTAATAAAAGTATCACCTATATCTTCTCTTATTTCAAAATGGCATTTTGTCTAAAACTCAAGAGATTATTCAAGGGAGTAATCATTCTGAATGGTCAATAAGTTATATGTTAGTTCTTCAGTAGATAGCATAGCTAAGGGGAAATATTATACAATATTTACATATATAACATTTTAAAAGTCAAAACCAAAATTAAATTAAGCAAAATTTTTACCATTGGATATTTTGTTAGTAAGCAAGGCAGGGCTGGACCACTATTGGAGAGGCCCAAAAAATCTTTTTAACATTCATCTTCAGTGTTAAACACTTCACTGTTTATTAGGAAAACATTGATTATATAAGACAAATTTCTGGGAAACACTAGATAGGTATATAATTCCTCCAAAACTCCCAGAATTTTCACTTACTGGATCATTATGTAAGTCTGTGGACATTCACTAACTGCTGTTATGTAAAACTTAGAATGATACATAGTTTAAATACAGTATATGGTAACAGAATCCCCAAAACCTATACAGTTTATAATTTTATGCTTTCTTGTTTGTTGATTACTTGTTTCAATCCCATTAAAATGCAGCTTTTCTTGATACTATATAATTTAGTGATTTAATAAGATATAAATTATGATAGTCATCCTCTTTAGAGCGGTAGAGATAATACAGAGGTTTAGGCACTTGTATGTCACCAATTCAGGCTCTACTCTTCTGGCACAACACATGGTCCCTGCAACTGCCAGGGGTCACTCCTGAGAACTGAGCTAGAATAGACCCTGAGCACTTCTGGATTTGCCCCCCAAAATACCCAAAAGTAAAGCATTTTAGCCTTAAAGGAAAGAGAGGGAGAGAAGAAGAGGAAGGAGGAAGAAGGGGAAGAAGAGGAAAAGTAGAAGAAGAGAAGGAAGAGGAAGAAGAGGAAGAAGAAGAGGAAGAGGAAATGGAAGAGGAGGAGAAGGGAGAGGGAGAAGGAGAGGGAGAGAGGAGAAGGAGAAGGAGGAGAAAAACCACAGAGGAGAATGGAGTGGGGGTGGCTGGAGGGAAACTGGGGACAGTGGTGGTGGGAAGTGTGCACTCGTGAAGGGACAGGTGTTGGAATATTGGCGGACTGAAACCCAATAACGAACAACATTGCAACTGTGTCTCACGGTGATGCAATTAGAAAAAAAAAAGCAAAGCATTTTATTTTGGAATGTACTATATAATAATTTAAATTAATTATTATTTAGATTGGTCCTCATACAACTTTGTGATATTAAGATAAACTAATTGAATAAAATAAGCTGCTGCATGTAACTCTCCCTAATGTTGGTACTGAAAGCAGCTTTATAAATTCTGAAATCAGATTAACCACGGTTAATCTCATAATCACAGTATGGCAATTCTTCACAATTGAAAGCCATTTTTTTATTAATATTTTCAAATGATTGATGGAGTTTATAGAAAAGTAATTACAATACTGATTACTCTGATAACTTGAGGGATTTCTTTTTCCATTTCTCACTTATACCCTGTCTTACAGATATAAGTTTTGCATTCGTCTCAGATCCACGAACAGAGACTGCCTGAAAGAAAACGATTTGTCTGAAATTCAGTTTGTCCTTTCATTGACAGACAGAGATGAAGGTGCCAAGCTTGGGAGGGTGTGGAGACACTGAAGGACCAAAAGAAGTGAGGAGTGTTCGCAGTCCTTCTGACAGTGTTCTACTGCAGTCAGATTTCCTGTGATGAGATCAAAGACATTACCTAAATGTATATGAAATATCTAAACATGAACAACCTCTTTTTTTGGTTTGGGGGCCACATCCAGTGGTGCTCAGGGCATACCCCTACCTCTGTACTCAGGGGTCACTCCTGGTGATCTCGGGAACATATGGGATGCTGGGAATCAAACACAGGTCAGCCACGTGTACACCGTGGCCCCTACCCACTGTGCTATCACTCCAGCCCCTAACAACATCTTAAAGCATCTTAAAGTATGTGAAGGGCAAGCTTTTATAAATACTCCCACCAACTTTTCTAAATCCCTTAATACCATCTGTACTTATTGAACTCTTAAAACCCTCAAAGGTTTTAAAATCAGTTAAGAAGGCAATAATATCAGAAGAGAGATTACATGTTGAGGTATTTCTCAAAATATAACTCTTAATAACCATAACAGAATGACATATGTGTCAAAATGCAGGTTCCTCAGCCACTATTCAGACCTACTAATCAGTGAAGCCTGGAGAAAAAGCTCAATGGCGTGGGCCCAGCTTTGCATACAGGAGGCTGGGTCCTACCGCAGTCTCCTCAGAGTACCACAAGAAGTGACTCCTGAGCACTGCTGGCCCCCAAAACAAAACAGAAAACTAGGGACTGAGTGATAGCACAGCGGGTAGGGCGTTTGCCTTGCACGCAGCCAAGCCAGGTTCAATCCCGGCATCCTATATGGTCCCCCCAGTACAACCAGAAGTAATTCTTGAGAGCAGAGCCAGGAGTAACCCCTGAGCATTATCAGGTTGACCCAAAAAGTAAAAAACAAAACAAAACAAAACAAACCCCAGAACAATTATGAAACAAAATAACAGCTTCTAACTAGAAAATATACTTTAAAGGTACACATACAGTATATAGTAGCATCACCAGCTAAGTTCCTAGTAATAAAATATTGAAAAGATGAGTAGAGGGAAAAATATAAACTATGAAAAGATGGAGGAGCTATGCTTCATTTTTAATCTGTGGAAAGAACTAGAAAGGCAGATCTCTACTTTTCAACACAAAATCCTTGTTCGAATGGTCTAAACTTGTTTTCTACAATTTCTCTTTTTTACCTTTACATTTAAAATGTCATAACAGATAACTCAAAGGCAAGTATCATTAAACAATTGTATGTATTTCCTAAGCAATTTTCAAAATGTATTGAATCCACCTCTCTTTTTTCATATGAGAGTAGACTGTGTCTAAATAAGAGTGAAACTCACTCTTTTCCAGTTTCCAGTTCCCCTCCGGCTTCAGACCTCTTCTTGTTGACATCAGCTTCTGTATTGTTAAGTCAAAGGTCAAGGTATTTCCCAGCATCAATATGTGACATAGGTAACAGCTTCCCCCACCTCGAAACACTTTCTTCCCCTAATGAAAGCTTAGGGTATCTTCTCCTTTGCTGTGGGCTGGCTGCACTTGCTTCCTCTTGCCCGCTGCTGTTGGATTTGGCTCTGTAACACACTCTACTAAGGGATTTTTAGCCAAAAGGATGCATAGGCAGTAAATATGCTTAGATGAAGCCAGCAGAGTTCCAAAAGGTTTTAGAGCTTGTGTTGGCTCTTGTACCCCAATTCTGTACCAAGAAAAAGATCCCCGTGTGGGTGCTGCTGTCTCTGTCTGGGCTCTGGAATGAAGACAACATGGAACATGGAACAGATTTCAAGTCAATCTGCAGCCTAAAGCAATGCAGTTTCACTGAGCACAGAGGTCAGCCAAACTGCAACCAACCTGCTGACTTATGGTGTCAGAATAAGGATTGCTACAAGCTACTTGTTCGGATTAATTTGTCGTAGCATTATCATGGTAATAGTTGACTGACAAAATACAACCTTCTGATTTTCTTTTCCTCTTTCCCCACTTCCTTCTTTCCATGGTGGTTGGATGGTGCCCGGTCACACATATTTCCTCCTCTCACAGCCACAGCAGAAACTCAGACAATTCTAACAAGATTACATTCAGAATAGATTCCAAAGATCCGACCACCTTTTACTATGCCAGCCTGGCTCACTTCACTATTGTGTCTCTCCTAGTTATTAATTTACTTCTGCTCTTCTCCAGCCACTCTTCAGTCAGTTCTCACCAAGGCTGTTGGAGGACTCCTTTCAAAAAGTTCAGCCCTGTGGTGGGAAATGTGAACTGGTGGAGGGATGGTGTTGGAGCATTATATGCCTGGAACCCGATCATCAACAACTTTGGAACTGTATGTCAGTGGTTCAATAAAATAAAAAAGAAAAAGAAAAAAAGGAGGAGACTTGCGAAAACCTATGCATGATGTGAGAACTCAGCACTGATGCAAAAGAACTTGTTTCTGTAACTAAATTAAACCAAGTCATCTGAAGTCTCTTAATAAAAACTAAACTTTCAGTCCTTGGGGCCGGGCGATAGCCCAGCGGGTAGGGCGTTTGCCTTGCACGCGGCGGCCCATGCCAGCCCAGGTTCAATCCCCGGCATCCCATATGGTCCCCGAGCACCGCCAGGAGTAATTCCTGAGTGCAGAGCCAGGAGAAACCCCTGAGCATTGCCGGGGTGACCTAAAATGCAAAAT
This sequence comes from Cryptotis parvus, assembly GCA_021461705.1. Taxonomy (NCBI): domain Eukaryota; kingdom Metazoa; phylum Chordata; class Mammalia; order Eulipotyphla; family Soricidae; genus Cryptotis; species Cryptotis parvus. Next base: position 122,972 of record JAJIBD010024095.1, read on the forward strand.
AAATAAATAAATAAATTAATAGATAGATAGATAGATAGATAGATAAATAAATAAATAAATAAACTTTCAGTCCTTGATGTCATTTCTCTCCCCAAGCACTTCGCTTTATTTTCTTGTGTTCAGTGTTCTGGGCAACTCCTAGAGGTGCCTGGGGACCCTATGTGGTGTCAAAGACCACACCTGGGCCTCCTTCATGAGGAGTATGTATGTAGCTCGTTGAGTATCTCACTACATATGAGTATCTCTCCACATATTTTTAGAAAAACTTTTTCTTTTCTTTTTGGGTCACACCACTGCTCAGGGGTTACTCCTGGCTCTGCATATAGGAATCACTCCTGGCAGTGCTTGGAGGACCATATGTGATGCTGGAGATCGAACCCAGGTTGGCGGCATGCAAGGCAAATGCCCTATCTGCTGTGCTATCGCTCTGGCCCCGAAAACCATTTTCACCTACTTTTAGTGTTACATAATTGACATATGTTACAAGTTTAAAGTGTGTATATGGAGTATGAGGATCTTTTTACAAGTAATATAATTTTTTTGTTTGTTTTGGAGCCATACCAAGTGGGGCTCAGGGTTTACTCCTGATTTGTGCTTAGGGATCATTCCTGGGGGTGTTCCAGGGCTCCTGGGCTGTGTCAGGGCACACGATGGGGTTGGCTGAATACCAGCCACTGCCCCTCCCGCACCCCGAACACTTCCCTTGACTTTATTCCTACAATCCTCACTCACTGTCCCGTTCAACCACTCTGGCCTCCTTGGAGTTCTGTTTGTTCCTTACCTATTTGTTTCATGTTGTTTGGGGGCCACACCAGGCATTGCTCAGAGGCCACTCTGGGCTCAGTGCTTGGCGTTCACTGGCAGTGAAGGCAAAAAGTGAAGGCTTGACCTTTTGCGCTAAGTCCTGGCTCCTCGCTGCGTTACAAGCAAGAACATCCCAGGCATGTTTACGCTCCAGGGCCTTTAGTGCCTGCTGTTTCCCTGGAATGCTGGAACAAGCTGGAATGCTATTGGACAGACTCACAGGTGAGTTCAAGTTTGACTTTTCAGTGAGATCGGCTCTGACCTTTAACAGTGCAAGTCTCCGGCCCGACTCTTCCCTTCAAATCCCGGTCACACCATAGTCACTCTTGTCATTATCTGTGCCTTGTCATCTGCAACTTGAAAAAAAACCTGAAAACATATAAGAACAGAGAATTCCTTTTGTCTGATTTATTTGTTGAGGACTTGAGACATAGTAGTACTCAAAACACAAATTCTCTTTCTTTCTTTAGATTTAAAATTTCATAACTAGATATAGACAGTGACCAACTCAAAGGCAAATATCATTAAACAATTGTATCTATTTCCTAAAGAATTTTCAAAATGCATTGAATCCACCTCCCTTTTAATATGAGAGTACAGTTTACCTAAATAGGAGAATCTTTCATTTCCTTGAATCCAATATTTTCTTAAATTTGAGTTTTATTGTTTTTTTTTTAATTTTATTTTATTATTTTCCGATTTCCTTGCTTTCTTTTCTTTTCGATGCCCACTTGGTATGTGGGTTCTTCTCAAAAGTTTACACAGAAGGAGGAGGTTAGGATGGCAAAAAACTGTAAGGAGGAAATACCCTCTGAACTTAGTATTAAGAGGAAAGTCGGCAGAACTCAAGATCTGAAGAGTTTTGCTCAGGGCCACAATCCTCAGGTATTTTCCTTTTTTTTTTTTTTTTTTTTTTTTGCAAGGCAATCCCAATATAATTCTCTCTCTCTCTCTCTCGCTCTCTCTCGCTCTCTCTCTCCCTCCCTCCCTCCCTCCCTCCCTCCCTCCCTAGGGGTGGGCGCGACGCGCGCCTTCCATCCATCCTCACCCCTTCCCAATCTGCTCTTGCCTGGGGAAATAACTCCATAAACAGATTCCCTGCGGAGGTTTCAACCTGGAAAATAAAGTTAAGGAGACCAGAGCCCGTCCGCTCTAACACCCTCGCCTCCATAATATTTGACGTTCTCGGTTTTCTTAATAAACAGGGGGTGGTGCTGATCCAAACTGGGTTCCTGGGCACCCCCTGCACCCCTTACCAACGGGTCTGGGCTTCATTTATCTCTAGACAAATGCACCTTTTAGTCTTTTGGGGGAGCTAGGACCTCCGTCATTTCCTCCCTTCCTGAATCCGTCCAGCTCCTGACCGCACCCGCAGGGCGACGCTGGACACTTCCTCGGAAGCGGGGAGAGGCCCTCGGGAACGGGGTGGTGGGGTTCAGAAGGGAAGAGTGGCTAGTGCCAGGGCCAGAGCTCGCGGCGCCAACGCCCGGGAGAGCGAGCAGCGGGGTGGGGCGGCGGCGGCCGCTCCCGGCTCCTCCCCTCCGGCCCCTCGCGGGTACCTGGCGGCCGGGGGGCGGCGCTGCGCCGCGTCACGCGCTGGGGTGGGAGCGGCTGCAGGTGCCACCCCCGCGGCGTCCTCCCGGGTCGCGGGGCAGCAGTCAGTGCCGCCCGCCGCTCCGGAGCCGCTGCCGCGCGGTGAGTTCAGGCTCGCGCCCCCTGCAAACTTTCCCGGGGCGCGGACGAGACGGGCTGGCGAGCGGGGAGGGTCGAGGCCGCTAGGGCAGGGGCGTCGGGGGCCGCCGGGCTGGCAGGAACTCGGGGCTGGGATCCGGATGCGGGAGTGTCCGGGAGCCGGACCTGGAGCCCTCTGGGTTCCGCGGAAACGCTTCCAAACTTCGGGCCCCCGGCTGCGGCTGCAGCACCCGGCGCCGCCGCCCTCAGTGCAGCCACCAGGAGGTCCCGGCGCCCCCCGGCATCCCAAAGGGACCGCTCGGAGCCTCCCCGGAGGGGCCCTGCTGATCCCGGCCAGGGGCACGCGGTGGGGCCGCCGGGGAGCAGGACCTGCCCCGACCTTGGCGGCTGGGGCTGCGCTCCCAGCTCCGGGGCCCGGGCCGCCGGCCAGCCCCGGGCTTTAGGGTTCTTCCGTCCTCCCCTACCCCTGCCGGGGCGTCTCTTGGTCCTGCAGCCCTAAATGAACTTGGGGCGCCGCTCTGCAACGGGGCGCTGTCTGTTGGCTCCGCGAGCCGGCGGCTGAGGGAGGGCGAGGAGTCGTCGAACAGGTTGTGCCGGAGATGGGAACGGGAGAGCCTGTGGGTGCTTCGTGCGCTGGGGAATGGGTGTCTCCGCGCCCCTCGCTCCGCCCGCCCGCCCGCCGAGGGAGGTGCGGAGAGACGGGGCTCTGCAGCCCCCCCGGGACTCTGAGCCCGGGCGGACCCGGCTCTGCCCGCACCTGGCGGGTGGTCAGTGCGTGTCCCGCCGAGCTGGAGTCCGAGCGGGCCCAGCCCAGGCTCGTTCCCAGACGCTCCTGCTCCCGGGCTGCCCTCGCGCTCCCGTTCTCCGCTGAACTGCTGCGAAAGAGGCCTCCGGGACTCGGCGGCCGCTCCGCCTGCGCCCCGCGGGCTGGCTTCGGAATTCCCGCCGCCCCGCCACTTCGGCTCCTGCTCCCCGAGGAATGCTGGCCCCAAGGTCGCCGGGGCCCTAAATCTTTCCACTAGCGGCAGAGTCTGTCGAGTCTCAGGGATGTGCCTGAACTTTTTAATGCTCGCAGACTGGTAGAGGATAAAAGTTTGGTCAGTCTTACTGATGGGGTAACCGAGGCTCAGGACAGGTCCGAGCTCGAGCACCGCTAAAGTAGCCGCAGGGGCTTCAACACTGGGGCTCTGGACCCCGGTGCCTGACTTGGTCCATCGAGCACCCGGCGTCCCCTTCTTCATGCCCGGGTGCCTGAGCTGTGCTGGGTCTGGCTTTGAAGGCTCCCTCTGCCCCTTTCCCCGTTGTGCTGTTGCCCCAGCTTTTTGGTTTCAAGGGATCTCCTCCCTCCCTCCCTCCCCTCCCTCCCTCCCTCCCTCCCTCCCTCCCTCCTCCCTCCCTCCCTCCCTCCCTCCCTCCCTCCCTCCCTCCTCCCTCCTTCCCTCCCTCCCTCCCTCCTTCCCTCCCTCCCTCCTTCCTTCCTTCCTTCCTTCCTTCCTTCCTTCCTTCCTTCCTTCCTTCCTTCCTTCCTTCCTTCCTTCCTTCCTTCCTTCCTCCCTTCCACCCTTCCTCCCTCCGTCCTTCCCTCCCTCCTCCCTCCCTTCCTTCCTTCCCCTCCCTCCCCCTCTATCCCTCCCTCCCTCCCTCCTCCCTCCCTCCCTCCTCCCTCCCTCCTCCCTTCCTTCCTTCCTTCCTTCTCAGTCTCTCATTTAGTCCTAGCAGAGCATCTGTTTTACTACTACAACGTTGCAGCATGGCATTTGGACTCTGCTCCAAAGCATTTCTGACTGACCTCCTCCTTCTCAGGGGCCCCACCGTGTTCCTAGTCACGGAGTGCCACACTCAGCAACCCTGTCTCTTCCCCTCTCACCCCATCCGGCCCTTTCCCCTCTCAGCTTGTCTCCCCCTCTTCAACCTTTCCTGTCTCTCTTTTTCCTACTCCGGAGCACTCACATATCACTTGACAAATGTCTTTCTCTTTTGTTGGTTGTCTTCTCTGGAAGTGTTTGATTGCCACAAAAAGATCACAACTTAGAACACTAAATCTTCAGGCTTACAAATAGGAGTTGTTTGATAACTACTGTTTGTAAGCCTGATAGGCAAAATAATAACTACTACTATGCCTGGGATGATAAATATCTAAATTAAGATGGCACAGGTCAGATGGATCTGTTGAGGGTGGACAACTTTCTGGGGAATTTTGAGCACCTGTGGTTTGTGTTGAGCACCTGTGCTCAGAGCTTACTCCTGGCTGAGTGCTCAGGTACCACTCCTGGTGGGACTCTGTGGGCCAGTGGCCTTGCTGAGATGAAAACGAGTGGGGGTTAGGGCTGCAGAATATAGGGGGGTCCAGATTCATTCAGAGAGAATATAGGTACAGTCAGCGGGTGGGAACAGCACAAAGTGACTAGAGAGGTGGGGTTGAAAGGACTTGGTAGCTGGGCTGCCCGACACTGAGTCCAGTTTGACCAGTCTTTTAAATTTTATCCTAAAGTCAATAGGGAGCTGTAGAAACCTCTAAGAGAATGTTGGATGGGGGAGATGATATTTACCTTTCTGGTGCCCGGGCGCTTAGTGTTTCAGACCTTCCCTCCCCTCTTGGATGTTCTGTCTCATTTTTTAAATTCATTTTATATTGAATGGCAGTGATATGTAAAGTTATGAAATTGGACATGATTGGGTTTCAGTCATACAATGCTCCAGCACCCATCCCTCCACCAGTGCGCATTTCCCACCACCAACGTCCCCAGTTTCCCGCCGCACCCCACCACCCACCACCTTGACTGTCTGCCTCATTTTCCCCACCCTGCTCAGATCTTTCTCCTCTCTCTCTCTCTCTCTCTCTCTCTCTCTCTCTCTCTCTCTCTCTGTCTCTCTCTCTCTCTCTCTCTCTCTCTCTCTCTCTCTCTCTCTCTGTCTCTCTCTCTGATCCGGAAAGGGCAGCTGCCTTGTTTACATTAGACACCTTGATTACACTCGGTTTACGCAAGAATTTGGGAATGAAAAATAAACTTCCTGGCCGTTCTGAGTGCCTTGTTTCTGGAATGCCCAAGCCTGCACTGAGGTTTGGAATCTCCTGTTGACACCCATCTAGCAATTCTTACCGACAGGTGGTAGCTGCACTGAGTCACTTTACATGCGTCTTCTCCAGGCTCTGAAGTTAGCAGAGCCTGCACGTATAATCTGTGTGCTCGTGGGTGCAGACACGTGAGAGAAGATAAGGGGAAGCCCTGGGGGAACGTGTGGCCAGCATTGTCTGCTTGCACTTGAGGTCACACTTGAAAGTGCTCAGCTTGGGGCTATACTTGGTACAGGCTGTGCTGGGCTGGGGGCTGTGCTCGGTGGGGGCTGTGCTCAGTGGAGGTTGTGTTCAGCATGGTGCTCAGATGTTGCTCCTGATGATCTCAGGACCGAAGCTGCGCTGGGTGTTGAACCTGGATTTGCTAAATGCAGCGTGTGCTCCGACCCTCTGAGCGCTCTTCCGAGCCCGTGGGCCAGCATTTAAACGCAGGTGAAACCACAGCATTTCATTCCTTCCAGCCCTGCATCCTGACTCCTATGGGTTGATATTTTATTTGGTTTGTTTTGGGGGGGGGGGCAGACCTTGAGATCCAAGGGTTACTCCTGACTCTGCACTCAGGAATTACTCCTAGCAGTGCTCTGAGAACCATATGGGATGATGGGGATCGAATCCAGGTCTTTCCTCCCTCCCTCCCTCCTCCCTTCCTCCCTCCTTCCTTCCTTCCTTCCTTCCTTCCTTCCTTCCTTCCTTCCTTCCTTCCTTCCTTCCTTCCTTCCTTCCTTCCTTCCTTCCTTCCTTTCCTTCCTCCCTCCCTCCCTCCCTCCCTCCCTCCCTCCCTCCCCTCCCTCCCTCCCTCCCTTCTTTTCCTTCTTTCCTCCCTCCTTCCCTCCCTTCCTTCATTCCTTCCTCTCTTTTTTTTCAGTCTCACCCAGTTATGATCAGGGGTTATTCCAGGCTCTCTACTCAGGAATTACTCTTGGCAGTTCTCAGGGAACCATATAGGATGCTGGGGATGGAACCCCGGGTTGGCTGTGTGCAAGGCAAACAACCTACCACGGTGCTATCGCTCCAAGCCCAGTGATACAGTTTCACATTTTAAGTAAGTTTTTATTAGTCTCTAGGGAAACAGCAGTCATCATGTATAAATTTGTATTGGGGTGTCGTAGTTACAGTTCTAGGAACGCTGTGTTATGGTTGTCGAGCTCCCACCCAATCCCACCTGCAGTGTTTCACGACCCTTCCCCCCCATTATCCCTTGTACCTCCCTGTGCCCCAGCCCCCTCTTTTCAAAGTTTTGTCCATCAGGTCTCAGGGTTTGTTTGCATTCGTAAGTCCTTCTTTTTTTGTTGTTGTTTCCTATGTTTTTATTTATTTATTTATTATTTAGTTATTTTTAAAAAATATTTTGGTATAGCACCGTGAGATATACAATTACAAAGATATTCATGTTTGAGTTTAGGTCATACAGTATTCCAGCACCCATCCCTCCACCAGTGCCCATTTCCCACCACCAATGTCCCCGATTCCCTCCCCCTCTCCTAGCCGCCTCTATGGCAGGTTCTTTATCTCTTTTCTCTCTTTCACTTTCTCTCTCTCTCTTTCTCTCTTCCTTCTCTTTTTTTTGTATGTATTACAATCTATTGTGGATTGTAATACATACACTTAGAGGTTATCATGTGTAACTTTTTGCTTGCATTTAATGCTCAGTTCTAGAACTTTCGAAAATTATTAGCACACTGTTCCCTTCTCTATCTTACCTAGCCTCTGACTCCTACACGTTTTTGTTAATTTCCACCTTTGACAAGACCTCCTGATCCATGATTCGCCTGACCTTGGATATTGGTATCATAATATATATTTATGTCATGCAAAAAACGCAGTCATTCTATATCTGTCTTTTTTCCTTCTGACTAATTTCGCTCCAACATGATCCTCTCCATGTCCATCCATTTATAGGCAAATTTCATAACTTCATTTTTCCTAACAGCTGCATAGTATTCCATTGTGTATATGTGATACAGTCCTTAACTGTCTTGTTTCCCTGCCTACAGGGAGACAGCGCTTTGTTACATACTATCAACCAAGATTTATGTCTCAGAAGCAAATAACTGAGCATATGACGACCTCATATTTCAATTCCCTGCTAAAAGAGGGGAAGCAATAGTATAGGGGGTAAAGCATTTGCCATGCATGCAGTTTGAACCGGGATTGGCCTCTAACATTGCCTACGGTTTCCAAAGTACTGCCTGGAGTGACCCCTGAGTACAGAACAGCTCTAGCCCCTGATCACTACCAGGTGTGGATCACCTCTGTTCTTCCCCCTCCCAAATTAAAAGGTAAATTTTAGAAAATAAATTCTGCATATTGTTTACATAAGAAAAATACTAGAGAAGAATTATTCCTTAAAGAACAGCATGGGAGCACTTTGGAACAATGGGGTATTAGTGAATTTCATATAACAGAAGGTAAAACAAAGGCTCATATATGGTATGTCCATATTTCCCAAGTGCTGCTCAGAGGTCCTAGGAGCTGATCAAAGTGAACTTGGCCAACCAAGTTGGGTGGGGCCAGCCAGAGCCCTCCCATCTGGGGAATTCTGGGGCAATGCCTGGCGGTCCTCACTCAAGAGGCCATGTGGTGCCAGTGATCAAGTGCATGGACCATCACCACACAAGGTCTCCACATCCCTGTACAGAATGTGTATACTCCTCACTGCCGATGTTTAAACAAATCCTCCCCACCCACTTCGTTCTGTCATTGTCAGTGTTGTTGACTAGGGATCACACATGCCTGAGTGTTGCTCACACATTGTGAGGAGTTGTTTTTGTTTGGGGCCACACTGATGGTGTTGAGAAACACTCCTGGATCAGAGCTTCAGGCTCTGCTGGGCAGGCCTGAGATTGCACCCTGGTGCCGCATGCAAAGCACACGCTGTGGACATTTGAGTGAGTCCTGAGGCCTCAGCTCGCCTGTTTCTGTCAGCGCTGCTCCACACCCCCTGCAGTGGTCACCCATCAGGTTACAGTGTCCATACCCTCGGCTGTGAGCTCTTGGAGGTTGCCCACCTTTGGTTGTGGTGCTGTACTCAGGCTTGCTGGGGTGATGCACTGGCTCACAGTTAGGGTTATGGCGCCTAACAGGTCCACACTTCCTCATGGTGGTGCTCAAACTTCCTTTTTGTGGTGGTTTTATAGCTAGGGTTTACACCTTTCTTTGTGGCGCTTATGCATCTGGCTGCAGAGCAGCCAGAGAGCATTTGAGTTCTTGGGCAGAGCTGCCAGGCTAGAACTGTGCATGTAGGGAACCAGGAACCTAAACTCATAGTTACATACTTGTGAGTCAGGTACTCAAGCCATCATGCTGTTCCTCTGGGCCTTGTTAGGGATATTCTTAAAAAATATCAGTCAGATTTGCTGCTGTCTTCGATAATTGTAGCTTTTGCTATAGAACTGTCAGTGGTCATAAGCTTTGCCTGTGGCTACTCAGTGCTCCTGTGTTGAAAGAAACAAAGTGACAGTTGAGTATCATTGAGTGTGGCCCCAAAGGTCCCTTAAGCACCATTGGGGTGGTGGCCTTGGTGGGCGTGGCACTGTAGGGACCAAGTAGCACCAAAGTGCCAAAAAAATTCAAAAAAATTAGAACAAAGGGAAACTACTGTGAATGTATATATGTAGCAGAGTATATATGAATTTTCTTTGTTTAGCATGCTGTGGACTAATGGTTCATATCCAACTCATACTTTTTTAAAAATTAGGTTTTCAGCATTCACTTAACATTGAATTTCATAATGTGGAAAATATGCAGAATTTAGAGCTGGTTCCTACTTCCCTTGAATGACTACCATAAAAGTTGAAAGTAAAATTACGTACTATCTCATTAGCTATAGTCTATTAGACTTGATAAAATTTTTAGTGCTACTAAGCTGACAAGTTGAATGGGTTAAAGTATAACTTTTCTAGAGTCAAGTAAATTGCAGTAGTGTAGTAATTATTTTCTGAAACACTACAAGATAATGTTCAAAAAAAAGCAAGCTTATAAAATTAGGGGAAAATGCCATTTGGTAATAATCACACTCATTGGGCACTTGCGGTATTTCGGTCAGTGTGCTCAATTCGACATATACCTTATTTCATCAAATATTACCCTACCAGGAAAGGGACGTTGTTTTCTTGTTACAGTTGGGAAAAATAGTGCATATCGAAAACTCCTTTTAGCCGACCCAGTAAAGAAAGTTCTTCATGTGAGCTTTTGATAAGAGGAGCTGTTTCAGGGGTCTGTGTGCCCCCTTTTTCCCCATTCTTGGCTTGACTGCTCCTCGTCAGGGAGATCCTTCGAGGTCAGTACTCTTATCCTGTTATTGAGGTTTATAATATTGGTCATTTTCTTTACCTTCCTTCCCTCCTTTCTTTCCAATTGGAGCCTAGACAGTACCAGCAGAAACTGGGCAGGCAAGTGAGCAGGAGAGAACTTTGCGTGAAGATACTCTTCCTTCTTCTCACTCCTGGGCTTCAGCCCTACTGCTTCATGCCTCAGATTTACGCCACTGAGAGCCAAATAAGTGGAAACTTGACTGGGACTTGAGCCTGTGTGTAAGTTTTTAAAGACATGTTAAAGGGTTGTAAGCACAAACGGTTTCTCTTTTCCATGAGGAAGTTGAGGTGTAGCAAGATAAAGTCCACAGGTCTACTTAGCATGCCAGACCAGATGCAATTCTGATTAGAATCCAAGTGCTTTACTAACTTAATAATTATTTCTCTCCATTAGCCTTAGCGCTAAAGATAATTTGACTACTGAGATTTTGATGATCCTAAATTGCCCCTTCCTTGACTATAAGTATTAGCATTAATTACTGCTGTAGACTTTATGGGCAAGAGAAGGTTATGCTTTCCCAAGTTACAGGAGGTTTTCCCATGCTACAGGAGGGAAAACGAAGCTCAGAATAGCACAATGGTGTACCCCAAGGCACATGTGTTATAAACCTCGCCTTGAACCACAACTGAGAATGTGTGAAAGAAGGAAGACATATTAGCATAGCAAAGCTAAATAAACCGTCCAGCCCAAGCTCGCAGTTTCCTCTGCCAACCCCTCCTTTCCTGCCTCCGCTGACCTTAGCACCCCTCCAGGTGTCTGCCCTAGTATCTGTAGTCAGTCTAATAAAGTCCAGGTTCTTACTAGATCAGACAGTGACATCTCACACTATATGGAGCAGAGATTTTAAAGCTTTGAAACCTGAGGTCTATGGATGGACCATAAACTTCTAAACAGTTTGCTTGTGTCAACAGATAAACTCTGGAGAGGCCATAGCACCATAGCCTTAAAACGTAAATGCTGCTGATAGAGGAAAGGTAGGGATACTAACTGTGGAATGCTTTATACAGTAGAACTGTATACATGCAAAAAGGATCATGCTTTAACATCAGTGTTGGGATTAGGTGTAAAATAGTGATGTGAACCAAGTGTGTAGACCACCCCCAGAAACAGCATGTTATTGGGACGATTAGTGCAGACAGACCACAGGAAAGAGATGCCATCTGCATTCATGGTGGCTTTTGTTTCTGTTGTCCTTTGGGAAGAAAGGTCTCTCTGCCTCTGGACTGGAGAGAGGAAAAAGGTTAAGGCACTGGCCTTGCGTGCAGCTGACCTCCACTTGATCCTAGTACACATATGGTGTGGCACAGATTCTGACCCCGGTCCCTGGGAAAGGAAAGGTCCTTTTTAGTGTTAAATCATTTAGGTAACAAACTTAATGAACTCATTTGTGGAATGAAACTTGGCAATTCGTTATATACTTAATGTGCTGTGTACTAGAGATCTGAAAATTGAGAAGTCATCTAATTTTCTCATTTCTTTTTGTATTTATTCCCACTTTTTTTTTTAATTACTGGCTCTTTTTACTCCTAAAGCAACCAGATACCATTGGGCTACACTAGCACGTGATAGGGTCAAATGGAAATATTACTAGCGCCCTCTCGAGCAAAACGATGAATAACGGGATGTCAAGTGATCAAGTGATTTATTCCCACACACAAATTAGCAGCTGCCTGCTGGATGGAGAAATGGCTGAGTGCCTGGAGTGTTCACTGAGTGCCTCAAAGGTGTACCCTAAAAATAAACCCACAAACAAAAACAAATTAGCAGTTTGTTAAATTGCTAATTGACAAATAAACAAATTAGCAGTCATGTCACTTTTGTCCATAAATTGTATCCCGAAACTGTCTATTTCAATAAACTCTCAATTCTGTGTCTCCTTATCATCAGTTCTGTGATGAGCAAGCAAATATGTTTTTTTTAAATTTTTAAAAAAAAATTTTTTTATTATACCACCGTGAAACATACAATTACAAAGGTGTTCATAATTGGTTCTTGGTAATACAGTATTCCAGCACCCATCCCTCCACCAGTGCCCCATTTCCACCACCAATGTACCCCTCCCCATCCCGTCCTCCCAGGCCACCTTAATAGCAGGTACCCCAGTTTCCTCTCTTTCTCTCTCTATCTCTCTGTCTCTGCATCTCTCTCCCTCTTATTTTACACATTGTGGCTAGCCCTGCAGATATTTAGGGTTTATCACTTAAGTCTCTTTGTGTATATTCAGTGGTGAGTTTTAATCTGCCGTTACCATTTCCCATATTTATTAAAACACTGGTATCTATTTATATCCTATTAATGAATGCAGTCATTCTATATCTGTCCTTTTCCTTCTGACTAATTTCACTCAGCATGATAGACTCCATGTCCATCCATTTGCAGGTAAATTTCATAATTTCATCCCTTCTGACAGCCGCATAGTATTCCATAGCGCTATTCACTATAGCTAGAATCTGGAAACAACCTAAATGCCGAGAACAGAGGACTGGCAAATATGTTTTTGAAAACCTAAGTCCAACCATGTCACTGCTTCACATAAAAAGCCCCTCATGAGAATTCCAGTTTCGCAAGATGTGAAAGGTTTGTTTTTTTTTAATTTTTAAAATTTTTTTATTTTTACAATTACAAAGATATACAATTAAAAAGTTCATATTTGGGTTTTGGTCATACAGTGTTCCAGCACCTATCCCGCCACCAGTGCCCATCTCCCACCACCAAGGTCCCCGGTTCCCACCTCCATGGCAGGTTCTTTATTTCTTTCCATTTCTCTCTCTTTCTCTTTTCCTTCCCCTCCAGACTATGGATTATAGAACATACATTAAAGGGTTGTCATGTGTATCTTTTTGCCTGTATTTAATGCTCAGTTCTAGGTTGGCATTAGTACCCTCGACAATTATTAGCACACTGTTCCATTTTCTATCTTACCTAGCCTCTGACTCCCACACGTTTGTGATAATTTCCACCTTTGACAAGACCTCCTGATATATGTTTCACTTGACCTTGGATATTGGTATCATAATATGTACATATATATTTATGTTATGCAGATAAATGCAGTCATTCTGTATCTGTCTCTCTCCTTCTGGCTAATTTCGCTCAACATAATCTTCTCCATGTCCATCCATTTATAGGCAAATTTTATAACTTCATTTTTCCTAACAGCTGCATAGTACTCCATTGTGTAGATGTACCAAAGCTTTTTATCCAGTCATCGATTTTCGGGCACTCTGGTTGCTTCCAGATTCTGGCTATTGTGAATAATGCTGCTATGAACATAAAAGTAGGGATGATGTTTCCGCTGCGTATTTTTGGTTTCCCAGAGTAGATTCCCAGGAGTGGTATGGCTGGGTCAAATGGGAGTTCAATTTCTAGTCTTTGGAAGAATGTCCATATTGTTTTCCAAAAAGGCTGTACCAGCTGGCATTCCCACCAACAATGGATGAGTGTCCCCTTTTCCCCACATCCATGCCAGCACTTGTTGTTCTTGCTCTTTTGAATATGTGCCCAGTCTCTGTGGTGTAAAGTGGTATCTCATTGTTGTTTTGATTTGCATCTCTCTGATGATTAGTGATGATGAACATTTTTTCATATGTTTTTTTTGCCATTCGAATTTCTTCCTTGCTGAAGTTTCTGTTCATTTCTTCTCCCCATTTTTTGATGGGGTTGTTTGTTTTCTTCTTGTAAAGTTCTACCAGTGCCTGATATATCCTGGATATTAACCCCTTATCAGATGGGTATTGGGTGAATATTCTTTCCCATTCTGTGGACTGCTTTTGTATCTTAGTCACTGTTTCTTTTGAGGTGCAGAAGCTTTTTAGTTTCATGTAGTCCCATATGTTTATCTTTTCTTCTAGTTGCTTTGTTAGTGATGTTTCACCTTTGAAGATGCCTTTAGCTTCAATGTCGTGGAGGGTTTTTCCTATATTTTCTTCAATGTACTTTATGGATTCAAGTCTGATATTGAGATCTTTAATCCATTTTGATTCTGATTTTTGTGCATGGTGTTAGACACAGGTCCAAATTCATTTTTTTACATGTTGCTGCCCAGTTTTCCCAACACCACTTGTTGAAGAGGCTTTCCTTACTCCATTTTAGACTCGTTGCACCTTTATTAAAGATTAAATGATCATGTGTATGAGGTTGGTTGGTGTCAGAATATTCAATTCTATTCCATAGGTCCACAGGTCTGTTTTTATTCCAATACCATGCTGTTTTAATTACTACTGCCTTGTAGTACAGTTTGAAGTTGGGAAAGGTGATGCCTTCCATCTTCTTTTTTCCCGAGGATTGCTTTAGCTATCCTTGGGGTTTATTGTTCCACACAAATTTCAGGAGTGTTTGGTCAATTTCTTTGAAGAATGTCATCGGTATCCTTATAGGGACTGCATTGAATCTGTACAGAGCTCTAGGGAGTATTACCATTTTGACAATGTTGATTCTCCCCATCCATGAGCAGGGAATGTTTCCATTTCCTTGTGTCCTCTTTTTATCTCTTGGAGCAATGTCTTGTAGTTTTCTTTGTACAGGTCCTTTACACACTTGGGTAAGTTGATTCCTAGGTATTTGATTTTCTGTGGCACAATTGTGAATGGAATTGTTTCCTTAATATCCCTTTCTTCTCTTTCCGTTATTTGTATATAGGAAAGCCGTGAAAGGTTCTTGAGGACTGGTGCAGTGTACTTCCTACCGCTGAACAGAACCAGAAATGGCTAAAATGTTTGTTTGTTTCTATACCTTACCATAATTAAAAATGGTGATAGTCTGTCACTGCCAACAAGTGTCTCAGTGGCTCCCAAAATAAAACCTCAGAGTTTCTATTTAATTTATTTATTTACTTATTGTGTTGGGGGCCAAACCCAGCTGTGCTCAGGATTTACTCCTGGCTTTGTACTTAAGTATCACTCCTGATGGTGCTGGGGCAGGGATCATATGCGGTGTCAGGGATTAAGCCCAAATTGGCTGCATATAAGACCAGCACCTTACAAGTCCCAGCATGTTCACTGAGGGCTTGGGACCGAAGAGACCCACTTTCTTCGGGCCCTGAGAATCACTTCCTTCCTTGTATTCTGCTGGCCAGTCCTCTGCCACACAGCATCCATCCTGCCTCCAGGCCTTTTCCTTGCCATCGCAGCTGTGTGATCACTCACTAGGATCAGATCTCAAATGTTCTAGAATGTTCCGATGACCTTTCTGTTACCATGGCCTACTCTCCTGCTGGCTCTCTTGCCTCACCATGCCATGTTTTATTTTCTTCTTGACTTTGACTACTGGGTTTTGTTTGTGTTTGTCTTCTTTTCTTGCCACCTCCTCCAAGCATGTAAATTCCATGAGGACCGAGTTTGTGCCGTTTCCCCAGTGGCACAAGAGCACATAGAAGAGACTGAATAAATGAGTGGAGACCTTGATCTCTTCCCCTAGGAGCTCGAGGTTTCTGATACTGAGCCTTGTATCACTGACAGGTGATAATAGTCTTCTGTCCCACCCCAAATCAGTGGGAAAGGAGAAGGGAAGAGGATGATAGCTGGCATGTGGCCTAGTGCTCTGCATGTGCGGGGCCGGGATTCAGTCACCAGCACTGTAGACATAAACTGCTCGTTCAACCCACTCTTGGGGTTTTTTTTTGTTTGTTTTTGCTTTTTTGGGTCACACCCAGCAATGTTCAGGGGTTATTCCTGGCTCTGCACTCAGGAATTACTCCTGGCCATGGTTGGGGGACCATCTGGGATCTGAGAGAATTGAACCCGGGTTGACAACAGCAAGGCCAGCACCTTCCCCTGGACTATCACTGGGGCACCTCCCACTCTTATAAAGAAAGGGAAAACGAGAGAAAGAGATGGCTTTGGGACGAAAGCGTAGAAGTACCTGAACTTTTTTTCCCACTTCTCAACCATCTAAAAAGAAAAAATGATCTATATGTATATATACATATAGATAATATATACATATAGATCATTTATATACACACACACATACGCACACACACTCAGAAATGAGCCTCCCCCCCCCCCACCCAAGCTGCTTCCAATGAGAATTGTCTAAGGTATCAGATGTCAGGTTCCCAGAAAAGCCTGTCTCCTTCGGGACCTCTGTTCCTCTGGAACATTGGCTCTCACAGCGCCCGTTATGAGCAGCAGTAGGTAACAGAACTGTCTTGCCAAAATAAGTCCCAGATTTTACTAATCTTTCTATCATTCTAGAATGACCAATGCTAGCTAGCATGCATTTTTTCCAGTGAAATTCAAACTCATTGTTTTTATTCAGCTTTCCTACTTAAGGTTGTTGTGTGAATTTTCCTATTTTATTTTATTTTATTTTATTTTTCAAGATAATATCCAAAAAAGGCACGAGGATTTATTATTTAGATTGTTTCCGCATGAAACATGAAAATGATATTTCTATATAAGAAAGATCAGAATATTTTTTAAGTATGGTATTGATGATTTTAGAACTATGGAAAATTTAAAAAATAAAAAAATGAAATAGAAACTTAAAAAGATAAACAGATATCACCTAGAATGCCTCCAACCAGAAATAACTGTTTACAACACTTTGGTAAACTGTTTCTGTTCTCTCATAGGCACTTTTTATTTTTACAATTTGTTTTGTTTTGGGGTCACGCCCAACAGTCCTCAGGTCTTACTTGTGGTTCACTTCTGGTGGGGCTTGGATGCGAAGGATTGAATCTGAGTTGGTCTTGTGCCAGGCAAGTACCCTACATGCTGTACTATCATTATTCTCCTTATAGGCACTTTTGAAAAAGCTTTTGAAATTTTTTAAGGGAACAATTTAGAAAAAATTTTAGTTGACGAGCAAGAAGCATCTCCAGATATGTGTATATATGTGTATTATATATGTATATATACATATATACATTTAAATGTATATATACACATGCACATATATATACAGATACATATATTTGTATATAAATATACAAATATATTAAAAATACATGCATATATATTAAAAACTTATAATATTTTTAGTATAGAAATATGTTTCCTATAGAGAAACCTCATACTATGGAAACTTTCAAACATTTATAAAAAAGAAAATAGTATAGCAAACCAGATGTACACATGACTCAGGATCACAGTCAATCTCATTTCACCTATAAATATTTCAGTGTATCTCTGAAAGACAGACTTTAAAAATCACCACAATATCATTACTGTATCTAAAAAGTTTTAAATAACCCATTAATGATATCAAAGATCTAATGAACGTGAACAAAATATACAAATTGGGTTATGACTAAGTGGATAATAGTGCATTCATTTTTGGAAAGTAAAATGATATGCAGTCAACTAAATGAATCTTATAAAGTCAAAAGCAAAAATTAAAAACAATAAGTTTACCTAGTGGTGCTTATTTCTTGTGAATAAACATCAATATATAACTCTGGTAGTGCTCAGAGGTTACTCCTGGCACTTAGGAATTAGTCCTGGCAGTGCTCAGGGGATCATATGGGATGCTGGGAATTGAACCAGGTTTGGCCGTGTGCAAGTTCCCTACCCCTGTACTATTGCTCTGGCCCCAAATATTAATATCTTATTGAGCAATCTGACAATAGGTCAGAAGGAAAAGGGTGATTTCATCCTTGTTTATCAATAAAAATACCTACCAATAACAAAACCCTTGTTTATCAAGAACAAAGTGAAAACAAACCAATGGGCAGAGATAAGGGATAGCAGAATCCAGATTCTCTAAGGGCAGGACTGGGGAGAGCAGTGGACATGGAGAGAGCAGTGGACATGGGGACAGCAGTGGACATGGGGACATCAGTGGACATGGAGAGAGCAGTGGATATGGGGACAGCAGTGGACATGGGTACAGCAGTGGACATGGGGAGAGCAGTGGACATGGAGAGAGCAGTGAACATGGGGATAGCAGTGGACATGGAGAGAGCAGTGGACATGGGGACATCAGTGGAGATGGGAGAGCAGTGGACATGGGGATAGCAGTGGACATGGGGACAGCAGTGGACATGAGGAGAGCAGTGGACATGGGGACATCAGTGGACATGGGGAGAGCAGTGGACATGGAGAGAGCAGTGGACATGGGGACATCAGTGGAGATGGGGAGAGCAGTGGACATGGGGATAGCAGTGGACATGGGGACAGCAGTGGACATGGGGACAGCAGTGGACATGGAGAGAGCAGTGGACATGGGGACAACAGTGGACATGGGGACAGCAGTGGACATGGGGACAGCAGTGGACATGGGGACAGCAGTGGACATGAGAGAGCAGTGGACAAGGGGACAGCAGTGGACATGGGGACAGCAGTGAACATGGGGACATCAGTGGACATGGAGAGAGCAGTGGATATGGGGACAGCAGTGGACATGGGTACAGCAATGGACATGGGGAGAGCAGTGGACATGGAGAGAGCAGTGAACATGGGGATAGCAGTGGACATGGAGAGAGCAGTGGACATGGGGACATCAGTGGAGATGGGGAGAGCAGTGGACATGGGGATAGCAGTGGACATGGGGACAGCAGTGGACATGGGGAGAGCAGTGGACATGGAGAGAGGGAGTCGGTCCCCTTTTTTATTTCTCTTTTTTAAAAATACTTAAAGCAACAATATTACAATTTGTTTTAATAACTGATATCATTTTATTTTTAATGTCTCATTTAAAATATAATATCCACTGACACTAAGTTATTTTGTAAAACTTTCTGCATCTTCTGAAGCTAGTATGAGGAAAGAGGGAGTGGGTGCACAGAAGTCAGCAGTTTGAGCAGTGCCGTGCTATGGTACACTGAAACATTTCCTAAAGCTATAAATAATTTCCCTGACACGAGTAACAGTGAGACAGTAGGAGTCAGATGCTCTGTTAAATAAAGATGAGCAGGCTATTGATTCCTGATTTCAGTAGTGGAAATCATTTTTATGTTTTTGTTTTTTGTTTTGGGGGCCACACCAGGCAGTGCTCAAGGCTTACTCCTGGCTCTACTCTCAGGATTACTCCTAATGGTGCTCAGGGGACAGGGTGGGATGCCAGGGGGTAAGTGCGGATCGACTGTGTGCAAGCAGGTGCCCTACCTTTTATCTTGGACTCCTAGCTTTTCTGTTTCTAAAGGTACATGATATGTCTAGAGATGAAAAAAAAAAGCAAAATCCTTAATAGTTAATTCCTATTATAGTCATTGTGAATGTGTGACAATAGTAAATCAGGGAAGATATCAGCAAGCTGGAGCAGGAGGGCAGGGCCAGTGACACCAAGGGTCAGAGCAGGACAGGAGGGCTGGAAGAGAACAGGGCCAGTGACGCTGAGGTCCGGAATTGCTGCCTGCCTGAAGGCCAGTGCAGGCTGTCGACAAGGCTGAAAAGAGAAAGACGGGATTGTTGCTGTGAGCTGGGAGATGAGATTTTGATTATGCTGTCAGTGGAGGAGGGAAACGAGGCTGTGAAATAGGGGCTTGTGATCCTTGGCTCCTCACAGAGCCATGACGGATGGGGATTAGAAGGGAAGTGAGAAAAAGTTGGAGGATCTGGAGTGCATAAAGGCTAGGCGTCAATGTTTGAAGTCTGGAAGCTTGAGTAGGTTGTGCTGGCAGAATTGATCTTGAGAAGGGCAAGGGAGAAAGCTCCGAGGGTTAATGAACTTGCTTTGAATCCTGGAAGTCCAGTTTTTTAAAAAATATATATTTTGGGCGGAGCGATAGCCTAGCGGTAGGGCGTTTGCCTTGCACGCAGCCGGCCTGTGCCGGCCGGGTTCGATCCCGGCATCCCATGTGGTCCCCCAAGCACTGCCAGGAGTAATTCCTGAGTGCAGAGCCAGGAGAAACCCCTGAGTGTTGCTGGGTGTGACCTAAAAAGCAAAATAATATATATATATATATATTTTATTATACCACGGTGAGATATACAGTTACAAAGATGTTCATAAGATGTTCATATTTGGGTTTTTGGTCATACAATGTTCCAGCACCCATCCCCTCCACCAGTGCCCATTTCCCACCACCAATGTCCCTGATTCCCTCCCTCATCCCCCAGCCCGCCTCTGTGGCAGGTTCTTAAATTCTCTCTCTCTCTCTCTCTCTCTCTCTCTCTCTTCCCCCCCTTCCACATTGTGGATTACAATACATACATTAAGAGGTTGTCATGTGTATCTTTTGCCTGTATTTAATGCTCAGTTCTAGGTTGGTATCAGCACTTTCGACAATTATTAGCATACTGTTCCATTCTCTGTTTTACCTAGTCTCTGACTCCCACGCATTTGTGATAATTTCCACCTTTGAAAAGACCTCCTGTTCCATGCTTTGCCTGACCTTGGATTTTGGTATCATAATATGTACATATCACTGTATCACTGTATCACTGTCTTCCCGCTCATCATTGATTTGCTCGAGCGGGCTCCAGTAACATCTCCATATGTCCTGTCTCATGCTAGTAGAGCCTAAGGGCATCTGCTTGCTCCAGGAACATAAAGAGCCTCAGACCATTCCATCAGGTCATGGGAATGAGGTCTATAATTGTTACTGGTATATATATAAATATATATATATATGTCATGCAAATAAATGCAGTCATTCTATATCTGTCTCTCTTTCTGGCTAATTTCACTCAACATGATCCTCTCCATGTCCATACATTTATAGGCAAATTTCATAACTTTATTTTTCTGACAGCTGCATAGTATACATTGTAGATGTACCAAAGTTTCTTTATCCAGTCCTTACTACTCACTGGGAATATACCCTGGGAAGCCAAAAATACTCAGCGGAAACACCATCCCTACTTTATGTTGATAGCAGCAATATTCACAATATCCAGAATCTGGAAACAACCAGAGTGTCCGAGAATCGATGACCGGATATGGAAGTCCAGTTTTGTTCCCGCATGCCATGGTTTCCTGAGCGCTACCTGAAGAGACCCCAGAGCACAGAACCAGGAATAGCCCTGAGGACTGCAGGATATGGCTCAAAGAACAAAGAAAATTGACCTTGGAGAAACAGGTTTCAGGCAGTGTTCTGGTTGAGAGACTAGAAATTTCTTTTATTTCTGTTTTGTAAATTATTGCACATTAGGTGACAAATTGCATGCTCCTTTGTGTGAAACTTTTTGCCAAAGTAGTCACTTCCTACAGTGGGGCATGTAGAGATTTCAAAATGATTAAGATCAGATGGTTAGAGTGGTAGATAAAGTCAGAATAATTCTAATTTATCTATCCCTTGACTTTCCTTTCCCACCAGGAGGAAAGAAATACATGGAAATTATATAATAGCTCATAGACAACTGCATGGAATAAAAGTGCTTTTGTTTATCTACAGAGACCTTTGTAAATACAGTGTTCACGCCTACAGGCACCTCTTTGTTTCAGTCTCGAGTTATCTGTGCTATTTGTTGATGTTGAGCTAGTATTTGTAAAGGCCATAGTGTTTCTGTCTTTATTTTCATTTGTGGGTTCTTTCCTGAGTGGGGGCCTTTTGAAGCTTCTTCTTTGCCTTTGACACATTCTTTCTTCTTATTCCTCTTGTGTACACCTTCTCTCTGCCACATTCTTACTGTTCCGTGTGTACACCCTCTCTGCCACATTCTTGCTGTTCCCCAGAGTACACCTTCTCTCTGCCACATTCTTGCTGCTCCCCCAGTGTACACCCCTCTGCCACATTCTTGCTGTTCCCCCAGTGTACACCTTCTCTCTGCCACATTCTTACTGTTCGCCCAGTGCACACCTTCTCTCTCTGCCACATTCTTGCTGTTCCTCCTGTGAACACCTTCTCTCTGCCACATTCTTGTTGTTCCTCCTGTGAACACCTTCTCTCTGCCACATTCTTACTGTTCCCCCAGTGTACACCTTCTCTCTGCCACATTCTTGCTGTTCCTCCTGTGAACACCTTCTCTCTGCCACATTCTTGCTGTTCCTCCTGTGAACACCTTCTCTCTGCCACATTCTTGTTGTTCCTCCTGTGAACACCTTCTCTCTGCCACATTCTTACTGTTCCCCCAGTGTACACCCTTCTCTCTGCCACATTCTTGCTGTTCCTCCTGTGAACACCTTCTCTCTGCCACATTCTTGCTGTTCCTCCTGTGAACACCTTCTCTCTGCCACATTCTTGTTGTTCCTCCTGTGAACACCTTCTCTCTGCCACATTCTTACTGTTCCCCCAGTGTACACCTTCTCTCTGCCACATTCTTGCTGTTCCTCCTGTGAACACCTTCTCTCTGCCACATTCTTGTTGTTCCTCCTGTGAACACCTTCTCTCTGCCACATTCTTACTGTTCCCCAGTGTACACCTTCTCTCTGCCACATTCTTGCTGTTCCTCCTGTGAACACCTTTCTCTCTGCCACATTCTTACTGTTCCTCGTGTGTACACCTCTCTGCCACATTCTTGCTGTTCCCCAGTGTACACCTTCTCTCTGCCACATTCTTACTGTTCCTCCTGTGAACACCTTCTCTCTGCATTTGTTCATCCTATACTCCAAAGTTCTCAATTTCTACCAGTCCTGTCAAGTAAGTTAGATTGCAAGTGTTTTAGAAAACCTTTCATCATTCCCAAATGTTATTTATTTCTTTAACTTCTTGGTAGGGATATACCCTGCATTGCTAAGGGTCATGCCTAGCCATGCTTGGAGGCCCATACGTGCAGTGCCAGGGATCGAACTAGGTCAGGCGCATGCAAGGCAAGCTTCTTCTCTCTTGTAGTATCCTTCTGACTTTCATTCAGAACGTTTAACATTGTCCTCTGCCATTTACTAGATGTCTGCATTGTCTTGGACAGCAAGAGAGCAGCGAGCTGGAGGATGCACCTCATGAGGGTGTTAGAGCATTGCTCTGGATCAGTTGGGTTTGGTTTGTTTTCATGCTGTCTTCAACCAACAGGTGGTTCTATTTCTCCCAATTAAAATGCAGTTTGTATCACTTGTGACTCGCCACCTTGATTCAACAACACCCAAACTGGTCAATATCTAAACCTTGTTCAACAGGTATCACATACTGAAATGTCACAGCAGCGTGACATTGCCCAAACGTGACTACAAATGCTTGCTTTCTAGGCGGATCTTAGCCTGGCAATCAGCTGCTTGTACATCAGCACCACAGACCACTTTCAAACAGTTTGCTGAGAAGTTTTGGTAGAAGAGAAAGTTTTTAATCTGGGGTTCAGAAGACTCCACTGTTTGCCTTCATGGTTGAACTATAACAAATCTAATTAGAGGAGAGTGAACTCTTATCAAAAAGAGATTTACTTATCAGCCAGGAGACAAGGCTTTTAACCTTGGAGGAATACTGGAGTATAGAGACAGGGAAGCTGCTAAGAAGAGCACCAGGAATATAGTGGACAGGGGCTACTGTCAGACAAGACATGGGGCTGGAGAATCGGGGTTGATTTTTGTGCTTTCATGAATATATTCCAAGAATCAGCTCTAAGTCAGATCCTTTGTTGGTGAAGCTGAGCAGAGGCAACTTTGCCTTTGTGGATTTCGCTCACAATAACCAAAAGATTTGGCTTGTAGTCCAGGAAGATTTGGAAGGATTTTGATAATCCTGGTACATAACATGGTCGACTTAACCCTTGGAAATAAATCTCTGGAGATCAAGTGGCTAACTGGTTTGGAGCAATTGTAGTAAACCAGGTAAGAGATGGTAAGAGTCTGCAAGAGAGGTCAGGAATTGAAGGAGGGAGTAGGGGGTAAAGGAAAGAGACAGGGACTGTCAGGAGAAGCACGAGTAGGATGACACACAGGTCTTGAGGGTCACCGAGCTTAGCCTTGCGGTTTCTGACTTTAGGAGTTGATGATTCACTTCGCTGAGAAGGACGCTTAGAAGGGAAGGGACTAGAGAAGCGGTGAGTGGTGTGAGAGCTGGGGCAGTGCCAGCACTGGGAGTAAACAACAGTGTCTGTGAGCGGTCTCCTCACGGGGCACCTCTGGTCTGTGACCCTTGTGCGAATGGCTGCCAGTGAGTCTGGCTGTGAGCTCTTTGAAAAGCTGTACCCCTTTTCCTTTTTTTTTAATTTCATTTTTTAATTTATTTTTGACAATTACAAAAATGTTCGTGTTTGAGTTTCTAGCCATACAGTGTTCCAGCACCCATCCCTTCACCAGTGCCCACCTCCCACCACCAAGTCCCCGATACCTCCCCTCCCCTAGCCTGCCTCCATAGCAGGTTCCTCCATCTCTTTTTTCTCTCTTTCTCTTTCTCTCTCTTTCTCTCTCTCTTCCCTCTCTTACATGTTGTGGATTGTAATAGACTTTCAACAATCATTGGTCCACTGTTCCTTTCTCTGTCTTACCTAACCTCTGCTCTCACACATTTGTGGTAGTTTCCACCTTTGGCAAGACCTCCTGATCCACATTTCGCCTGACCTTGGATATTGGTACCATAATATATATATATATATATATATATATATATACACATATATATACATATATCTACAATATATATGTTATGCAAATAAATGCAGTCATTCTATATCTGTCTCTCCTTCTGGCCAATTTCATTCACCATGATCCTCTCCATGTCCATCCATTTATAGGCAAATTTCATAACTTCATTTTTCCTAACAGCTGCATAGTATTCCATTGTGTAGATGTACCAAAGTTTCTTTATCCAGTCATCAATTTTCGGGCACTCTGGTTGTTTCCAGATTCTGACTATTGTGAATAATGCTGCTATGAATATAAAAGTAGGGATGGTATTTCTGCTGCTTGTTTTTGGCTTCCCAGAGTATATTCCCAGGAGTGGTATGGCTGGGTCAAATGGGAGTTCAATTTCTAGTCTTTGGAGGAATGTCCATATTGTTTTCCAAAAGGCTGTGTCAGTCGATATTCCCACCAACAGTGAATGAGTGTCCCCTTTTCCTCCGCATCCACGCCAGCACATGTTGTTGTTGCTCTTTTGGATATGTGCCATTCTCTGTGGTGTGAGGTGATATCTCATTGTTGTTTTGATTTGCATCTCTCTGATGATTAGTGATGATGAGCATTTTTTCATATGTCTTTTGGCCATTCTAACTTCTTCCTTGCCGAAGTTTCTGTTTATTTCTTCTCCCCATTTTTTATTGTACCCCTTTTCTGACCTAAACACTTGCCATGGTGCCTCACATGGGATGGGTTCAACCAACAGTTATTAAACTGAAAAATAGAAAGTCTAGCAAGAGAAGTATCTTCACCGTCCCATAGGTCAGAAGTTCAGCTTGGCAAAGGAAATTGCTGTTTCCCAAGGAGGTGCACATTGAGTTTTACTATCAGGAGATTGGGCAGAGAATCTTATCTACCGGCTTTCAGACTGCTGGTAGCATTTAGTTCATTGTCACTGCACAACTGAGGTCCCTGTATCCTCACTGAATATTGGCAAATGTCGTTAGGCTTCTAGGAGCCTCTGCTCCATCCCTTTAATGTAACTGCCTCAGAACTCTCAGGTGACTCTCCCTCTTCCCCTTCCATCTCCTTCTTGTCGCCTTTTCTTCCACTTGGGGACAGTGACTCTGTCTTTTGTTTTTAATTTTATTATATCACCGTGAGATATATGGTTACAAAGCTGTTCATGATTGGGTTTCCGTCATACAGTGATCCAGCACTCATCCCTCCCTCCACCAGTGCACATTTCCCACCACCAATGTCCCCTGATTCCCTCCCCCCCACCCCCAGCCTGCCTCTGTGCTCTGTGGCAGACACTTTCTCTCTCTCTCTCTCTCTCTCTCTCTCTCTCTCTCTCTCTCTCTCTCTCTCTTTTCTCTCTCTCCCCCCTTCTCTTACACATTGTGGCTTGCAATACATACATTACATTTAGGGGTTATTATTTATATCCCTTTGCTTTTGTTCAATGCTCAGTTATAGTCTGGTGTTATCATTTTCAACAACACTGTTCCCTTCTCTATCTTACCTAAGCTCTGACCCCCACACATTTTGTGATAGACTCTAATGGTTAATGTGATTACATTGGACCCATCTAGGTAATCCAGGCTAATTAACCCATGTTAAACTCCGTACCCTTAACTACATCTTTAGTATTCCTTTAACCACCTAACAGTCATCATTTCCAGGGATTTGGTCATGGACATTTCAAGAGAGGGCATTATTTTGCCAACCAATGCACTTGTATGGAATGTGATTGTGGTTCTTAAATCCTTACACATTCCAGCACCTTCCACTTGTACAGGTAAGCACAAGGACATTATGGCTTGCCCAGAGTCAAAGGAAATAGAGCAAAGGGTAATTACACCTTTCAACTGCCACTCTTTGAAGTATCCATCTACTTATTCATCCATTCTGTTCATCTAGTTTATCTGTTTCTCATTTATTCATGATCATTAGGTAACTGCTTTGGGAGATAA
Organism: Cryptotis parvus; assembly: GCA_021461705.1. Lineage (NCBI taxonomy): Eukaryota > Metazoa > Chordata > Mammalia > Eulipotyphla > Soricidae > Cryptotis > Cryptotis parvus. The sequence goes on from JAJIBD010024095.1 coordinate 149,147, forward strand.
AAGTAGTTATAAAGACTTAAGAAACTGATAATCTGTCAATTTATTTTCATGCCTACATTGAATTTTCTTCCTTTCCTAAATAGAGCCATCCCCAGAGATACTGTGAAGGGGGTGGGGTGGGGCTGCTTCTGCTGATTCTGGGTAGTCAGGTCCAGTAGTGTGGGGCCATCTGGCCACCCCATCTCTGCTGGGCTTGGGGTGCAGTTGATGCTGGTTTGAATTCAGAGCTTGCCTATTGCAGCCTTGTGCTCTAGTGCTTGAGCTACCTCTGGAGCCTACATCAGAGTTTCCTGATCGTGCCATGTCTGTGAGTGTTTGCTTTTTCTGCCCAGTGAAAGCTTTGTTTTCAGTCGGATATAGCTTCAGATCCTTTGCCTCAGACTCGGTATTTAAGATACTTGTGTTTAAATACTTATGTGTATTTAAGAGATTTATTGCTTGATGTACTCCTTTCTATGGGCAACTGTAAACTTTAGGAAACATTATATACATATATATTGGTATATATATATATATACATATATACCAATGACATATATAATATATACCAATGACATTGGTTCTTTTTTAAAAATTTTATTATTTTCCCCCAAATATTATTACACCATTTTAGACATACAATTGAAAGATGCTCATGTAGAGTTTTGGTTCTACAGTGTTCCAACACGCATCCCTCCACCCAAACCCATCTCCCATCACCAATGTCCCCACCTCCCTCCCCCCCCGCACCTCAACTACTTGGCGGGTTCTGTATGTCATTTCTTTCCTCTTTATATCTCCTTCCCACCAAACTTTCCTGCTCTTCGTGGAATGTGTCACTGGTTCTTTTGCATAATTTAAACTTTAGTTCAATAAGGAGCCAATATTACCACTTTCTTACTGATCTTCTCACAGACATTCAGTGCATATGCAGGAAATTATTTGGTACTCAACTTTGATTGCCTATTTTAGTGATTATTCCTAAACAGCACAGGAACTTCTCTTCTCTTTACAGCTATGTAGCTTTCCCTGGTATAAATAGACCAGTTTGTTAACAAGACTTATATTGATAGTCACTTGGAGAGTTTCCATTTCCATTATTATTAAAATATTGTTAAAATAAAATAATCTTGTATGTGTACCTTTCACTCAACTATTAAATCTATTTTTCCAAGTTATTCCCCTAGATATTTATCAATTCATATTCTACCCAGTAATGTATAAGTACCTGTTGTCAATATTAATTTTATAATTATGAAATACATATATATGAAACCTACATGTGTATATGAAACCTACATAACATTTTAAGTCATTGTTCCTTTAAAAGATGGTCATTAAAAATGTTACTCCATATGGTGGTCATCACAGTTCCTTACCAGACTTTTTGACCCTTGCTAGTCTGACAAGCAAAAGTGGTACTTAATTGGTTTAAACTTTTTATTTATTACATTGCAGAATAAGAGCAGATAGCTCTTTGGATGTATTTATGTATATGCTTTAGAGTTTCTGTTTTCTCTTGTTTTCAGTTTCTTTATCCTAGACTAGACTGATTATATCTTTTATCCATTTCCCTAACAGGTTGCTGGATTTTTTTTCTTTAATTTTGGAAGTATACACATTGAGAAAATTACCCCTAGGGATAAGAGAAGCACATATTTTTCTTTTCTTTTTTTGACTTGTCTTTGATTTTGTATAATGAGAATTCTGACATTCACAAGTGTCTAGGTGGTCGTATTTGATTAATATTTACATTCATGGCCTCTTTGTTGTGTTGTGGTTGGAAGGAGCTTCTTCATTTTAAGCATATAACAAAGAGTTTTCTTGGGACTGTGGAGACTGCTCAGATAGCGCATGCACACGGTTTGCATGTTGGAGTCACTGTTATATCCCCAGAGGGTCCTCAATTAGTGATATGAGTCCAACATACCTTTGAGCATCTAGGAAGAGTAACTTGAAGAACCACTGAGAAAAACACACAAAAAAAATGCAAAGTGGTTATCTCAGGTTTCACTGAGTATTTTTAAATGCTTTATTCTGAAATAACTGTAGTCCCAGGAAATTGCAAAGTTAGTACACAGCTGTCCCAAAAATTCAGTTTCCCTGAAGCATCATATAGTTTTTATAGTTTCAACTTTGAAGTTTATTTTGCTAAAGAAGTGGTATGGACTCCAATGTATACTTTTTTCTTCTTGGTTTTCCATTTGTTCTAACATATTTTGGGACAATTTATACTTTACTTTTGACTTTAAGCAAAATATTAATGGCTATGTAGTCTCTGCAGGTAGGTTAATGAATTTTGGTCTTGTTTCAGAAGCTTCCTGGAGGGCCAGAGCAATAGCACGGCAGGTAGGGCATTTGCCTTGCACTCCGCCAACCCAGGTTCGATCCCTGGCATCCTATATGGTCCCCTGAGCTCCGCCAGCAATAATTTCTGAGCAAAGAGCCAGGAGTAACCTCTGAGTGTCATTGACCCAAAAAGCAAAAAATTTAAAAACTAAAAAAGAAAAAAACAAAAGCTTCCTGGTATACTTTAGCTTGTTCACCCAGAATTGACTTTTGGTGTGGTGGGCTACCCTTGGATAAGAGTTAACCTCTGACATCCGGAAGTTGCTCTTAGCTTATTGATCCCAGGCTCTTAGTGGAACAAAGTCTATAGACCATATAGTGCTTAGGTTAACTGTGTAGTTAATACTCACATCTTTTTGAGAGACAGATACTATATCCACTTTTGTAGGTAGGAAATAGAAAAACATCAGTTGAGGTCATGGACCAGGCTGGCAGAGCAGGCTTAGGTTCGAGCCCTGGGATTACCTTTTATCCTATCATTTGCCAGGACATAGCCCAGATTTCCCAAGGTATCTTAACTATTGACCTGAGAAACAGTTGTGTAACTTCTGGCTCACGACTTACCTGCACTGTTCTGTCTCACTTTTACCAAACTTACAGCTTTTGCCATTATTAGTTCTCTTACACTTTACCTACATTCAATGCTCAAGTCTAGTCTGGTATTACCATTTCCAACAATTAGTAGAAAACTGGTGTATATTTATATCCCACAAATGAGTGCAGTCATTCTATATCTGTTCTTATCCTTCTGACTCATTTCACGCAGGATGATAATCTCCATGTCCATCCATTTGTAGGTAAATTTCATGACTTCATTTTTCCTTGCAGCTGCATAGTATTCCATTGTGTAGATGCACCATAGTTTCTTTATCCAGTCTTTTGTTCTTGGGCACTCAGGTTGTTTCCAGATTCTGACTATTGTGAATAGCACTGCAATGAATATAGAAGTACAAATGGTATTTCTGTTGTGTGTTTTTGGGTCTCCAGGATATAAAGCTTCCACTTTAAATTCTGCTTGTGGGGCCGGAGAGATAGCCCAGTGGGTAGGGCGTTTGCCTTGCACACGGCCGGCCTGTTCTGGCCCAGGTTCGATCCCCGGAGTCCCATATGGTCCCCCGAGCACCACCAGGAGTAATTCCTGAGTGCAGAGCCAGGAGAAACCCCTGAGCGTCACCGGGTGTGACCCAAAAAGCAAAATAAAAATTGTGCTTGTGATCCCTGGAGAGATGTAGTACAGGGGTTAAGGCACATGTGGCCAATCCCAGTTTGATCCTTGCCAGTTATGAGTCCCCTGTGTATGATCACCACTTGGGTGATCCAGGTAGCTCTTGCAGTCCTGAGCCCTGAGCATCGCTTCTTCCTGGTTAAGATTCAGCTGCATCCACGTTAAATATATCAGTCTGCACTCCAGTGAGGTATCACTGTATCACTGTCTTCCCGTTCATCATCGATTTGCTCGAGCGGGCACCAGTAACATCTCCATATGACCTGTCTCATGCAAGTAGAGCCCAAGGACACCTGCTTGCTCCAAGAACATAAAGAGCCTCAAATCATTCCATCAGGTCATGGGAATGAGGTCTATAATTGTTATTGGTATTTGGCATATCAAATATGACATGGATAGCTTGCCAGGCTTGCCATGCGGGTGGCATACTCTTGTAGTCACCTCTAAATACAACAATTATTGATGAACCGCGCAGCCGCAAAGCATCTGCGTGAGCCAGACTGTGATAGGCTTGTCTGCTGGGTGGAGTTCTGACGAGAGGGAAGTCCAGATGTGGAAGATGGCGGCCCTCATGGAGTGGGGGTCGTCTTGCTTGTTGCAAGGCTCTGCTGGGGTCACAGGCCAGGGCTAGAGCCCGCCATCCCTCCCCGGTGCCTCGTGAGTGGCTGGGCACAGGGAGAGCAGGTAGCAGCTCTGCCCATCACTCCAGTGAGGTACTCGTATCATTTTCAAATTATTTGCATTTTAGTTCCTTTGATTTTTGTCACTGGGTAGGGTTTTTGGTTTGGTTTGGTTTTTGATGATTTTAGGTCTCCCAGGTGGTGCTAAAGCAGCCCTTCCAGATTCGTCAGGGTTCAGTACAAGTGTCTCAGACCCAAAAGTGCTTAAGGGATCATGGGGAGCTGGGGATAGAATCGGAGTCAACCTCATTCATGGCATGTGCCTTACTCCATGCACTCTCTGTCTCTCTCTCTCTCTGACTCCTGGGCTTTGGATTTTAAGAATAAAGTGAAGAGTCTCATGCTCTGAAATTCCTATTAAGAATTATTGTGTGTTGGAACATTGTATGCTTGAAGCCTATGTAAATCAAGAACTATGTAAATCATGGTGCCATAATAAAATTAACCAAAACGAGTGATTGAGATAGCAAGATAAGGTCTTACAGACGAGCTTTGCTATTTGTTTTGGAATCATATCTCTCTGAACAGCCCTCAAAGTGATCAATTTGGATTTGTAGATAAGTTGATGCTTTTGATGGGGAGGAGTGTATCCTTAGGGTCTAGGGAGTTCATCTAAAGTTAGACACACCCAAGAAACTGGTTCATAAACCAGAATCTCAAGTCATTAATTTGAAATTGCTTATATATGTAGACAAAGCCACTATTGAGCAAATGTAGAAGCTGGAAATTCTGCTCAGAGGATCCAGGTCTAGGTGAGAAGATCATTGAGTAAAATTATAGCTAAAAGAATTTGATGGGTCCTGCCTCTCTCTGGAGATGATTCTGTCTTTTAAAACTGATTCACAGCACGAATCTGTTCACTTCTAGGAAACCCAGGTTAGTGCGATGGTTTTGAGTCTTTCCTGGAGCCTTTTCAGTTGGTTCAGTTTTGCATCACCTTTCCTAGTTTCAGCAGAATGATAAAATTGATTTGCCGTTGAAAATTGAAATGATTTCTTTGTTTTGTCTCAAGTGTGGTTACGTGATTGTTCCAGTCTCTCACTGCCAGTCCACTGGATAAAAATAGGTCTTTGCGCTAAGACCCAGAACTCTCCATTTCCCTTAGTCTGAAAATGGTGCTTGACACTTTGAGATTTTGTTCCTAAATTGGGAGATTTATCCTCAGCTCTCTATTATTGAATCTCTCTTTTCTCCTTTTATGAGTCTTTTCTCCATGATAGACTATAGAGATTAGCAATATTGTGAGCCATAAGCTACTTCAGGTTTATAAGTCAGTCCAATTATTAGACTGACCAGCTAGAATAAATTATTTATATTTTTTCTTGTTGGATACTGCCGTATTACATTCTTTCTATAGTAACACCCGTGTATGCCTCGAAAGGTCTTTGTAGACTTTATTTCAGGAAGATTCTTTGATTTCCTCCTCTGAATGGTTCAAGACTCAGCCCTGTCTACTCTTCCTCCTGGTTATTAAAATATCCAAGTTTTATTGCTATTGTAGAGTATATTCTATCTGTAATAATTATTTACTCATTTATGAACTATAACATGGCAAGTACTCTATCGAGTTTACGCTTAAAAATATTAAAAGCTTTATTCACATTCACACCATTCACCTACTTAAAATATTCAATGCATTAATTTTCAGTGTGTTCATAGACATGTACAGCAGGCAGTCCAATCAACTTTTGAACATTTTATCACCTCTAAAAAGAAACCTAACACCCATTCCTTGCTTGATCTTCTACCTTTCCAATCTAGAAGACCCCCAGACTATTCTTGGTCTCTCTAGGTTTATTATCTAATCTGGACATTTCATGTGATATTCTTGGTCTCTATGGAGAATTTTGTGTCTATTCTGGACATTTCATGCATGAATTAGGTGATATTTTTGGTGACTTGCCTCTTAGCATTGTGTTTTTAAAGTTATTCCAATTTGTGACATGAATTAGTATTTCATTCTTTTTATTATTATTTTGTATTTTCATAATATGAATAGCACTTGTCACTTGTCGTCCTGTTGTTCATCAATTTGCTCAAGCAGGCACCAGTAACGTCTCCATTCGCTGGGAATGAGATTCATTATTGTTACTGTTTTTGGTATATCAAATACACGACGGGTAGCTTGCCAGACTCTGCTGTGGCTCTGGGCTCATAGGGGCCCAGTGGGCCCAGTCTTTTTCTATGTCAGATCATCAACCATCCAGGGGCAGAGCCTTGGGTGTAGACAATATGAATATACCACATTACGCTTATTGGCTTATTTGTTGATGGAAATTTGGACTGTTTATTTTTGAGTATATTAATATGCTATGAACATTCATATAGAAATTTTTGTGTGAGTACGTATTTTTAGTTCTCTGCCTTAGGAGTAGAAATTCTTTTATTTATTTATTTATTTATTTATTTATTTATTTATTTATTGCTTTTTTGGGTCACACCCGGCAATGCTCAGGGTTTACTCCTGGCTTTGCACTCAGGAATTACTCCTGGCGGTGCTCAGGGGACCATATGGGATGCCGGGATCGTACCTGGGCTGGCACAGGCCGGCTGACGTGCAAGGCAAACGCCCTACCCGCTGGACTATTGCTCCGGCCCCAGGAGTAGAATTTCTGGGGCATGTGGTAACTGATAGTTCATGTTCTAATGACTGCCAAGCTATTTTTCATAGTGACTGCACCGTTTTGTAATCCCAGTAGCAGTGACCATGTACAGACTTCTCTGCCGCTCTGTCCCCTTCAACCATTGTTTGTCTCTTTATTAGCCATTCTGGGGAGGTGAAGTTCTCAACTGTTCCACCTCTGAGTGCCCAGCATAGGAACTGCTCATTGTAGTGTTAACACTGTATCACTGTTATCACTGTCTTCCTGTTCATCATTGATTTGCTCAAGTGGGCACCAGTAATATCTCCATATGTCCTGTCTCATGCTAGTAGAGCCCAAAGGCATCTGCTTGCTCCAGGAACATAAAGAGCCTCAAACCATTATATCAGGTCATGGGAATGAGGTCTATAATTGTTACTGGTATTTGGCATATCAAATATGACACAGGAGGCTTGCCAGGCTCTGTCGTGCAGGTGGCATACTCTTATAGTCACCTCTAGATCCAACATTTATTGATGAACTGCGTGGCCGTAAGTGGCCATGCAAGCCAGGCTGTAATAGGCTCTTATGCTGGGTGGAGTTCTGATGAGAGGGAAGTCCGGATGTGGAAACTGGCGACCCTCATGGAGTGGGGGTCGTCTGGCTTGTGGTGAGGCTCTGCTGGGGTGGTGGGCCAGGGCTAGAACCCACCATCCCTCCCGGTGCCTCATGAGTGGCTGGGCACAGGGAGAGCCGGTAGCAGCTCTGCCCCCATGTCTGAGTGGGGCACCTACCTTAGAATATTAGGTTTTGTCATTAGACAACTCCAAACTACAATCTACAGGTAGTCTTACCTAATTTTCACTTTATGCCCTGTAGGTAATTGTTCTTTTTTTTTTTTCCTTTTTTGGGTCACATCCGGCAAAAGTGTTAACAAATGTTGGTTAATTGGCAAAAGTCAATTTGATCTTATTTCTCTCACCCCCCCCCACACACTAGAAAGCTGTAGGTTGTAGGGGACAAGCATAGACTAGAAACCCTGAACACCTGCTCTGCAACATAGTAATTACATGATCAAGAGCAAGTTACTTAACTCTGAGCTTCAGTTTCCTTATCTGTGAAATAGATAATGATATCCCTTTCATCAGGTCTCCCTGAGGATTTAATGGATACTGGAATGACACACCTAGCCCACTACCTGACCCACAACCCAGGGTCAGTGGGCACTGTGTTTTCCTCTTGGATACCTGGGTACAATTTACTCTACTCCTTTGTCCCAGGAAATCAAGGCAGCAGTTGCCTGCTTGCATTGCCTCTAGGCTGCTGGGTCAGCTTTCTTTTTCAAGAACACTCCCTGAAAATCTCTTCAGAGAATTGATTAACACATCTTCCATTTTTGAGCAATCCCCTAAGGTGACTGACTACTGAAACCTCATATGAAAGCTGATTGTCATCTGTGTTCATTTCTCCTTAATACATTTGTACTTATGTTTTAACTGACCCATTTTACAGATTAACCTATTTATATTTACTCATTATTAGAATGGTTTTCTTTTTAGAAGATCTTTTCTTTTCAGAAGAATCACTTAAAACTTGAGCCAAAGAACCTTTTTTAAAAAGCTAGAGATATATAGGTAGCTTATGATGGAAACTAGATGTACAGACGTTACAAACCAATTTTACATCAAGTGGTAAAAAAATAAAGAGAACTTTTGAAATGTCCCCCAATAATGAAGATCCCAGCTTGGTATGTGTTGATTTGAGTATCTGTGATAAGTCTTTCCGACCTTTGTCATGGAGCTGACATAAGCCGGCTCAAAAGCAACTCCGTGACCGCCTCGCTTTTGAACCTTTTGCTCGATTTATGAAAGCAGAGGAATTTCTTTCATCTGAGACACACAGTGGCGGTGTTCCCATAGCAGGAAGTGTTTGTTCTTTTAATCTCACTCATAGAGGTCACAAAGGAGACCTTGGGATTCTGTCTTAGTTGTTTGTTCCTCACTATGATTCCATGATTGTTCCAGTGTTTTTACCTGAAAACCGAGTCTGTAAGAGAAATAAATGGGCACACTTACTCTTAGGTTTTGCCATTAGACAACTCCAAACTACAATGTACAGGTACTGACTTACCTGATTTTCACTTTATGCCCTGTATGTTCATTTTTTTTTCCTTTTTGGGTCACACCTGGCAATGCTCAGGGGTTACTCCTGGCTCTGTACTCAGGAATTACTCCTGGCAGTGCTCAGGGGACCATATGGGGTGTCAGGGATTGAACCCAGGTCGGCCATGTGCAAGGCAAATGCCCTACCCACTGTGCCATCTCTCAGGCCCCAGGTAATTGTTCTCTAAACACTTAAGTTTTCTCTATCCCATTTCTGTTAATAAAAAAAAATGTGGTGTGGTGAAACCCAACAGTTGATGACAGAGAACTTGGAGGAAAAGAAGGGATCAGTGGGAAGTAACTTACCAGGAACTAAAAATGAGGTTTTCACATGGGAGGGTGGTTGGGAGTGAGTGGGAAGAAATATAGATGGACAGTAGAGTCAGACAGTGGAGCTGAGAACGAGACTTGGGACCTGGTGTGATCAATAATAGTAGATGTCAAGAGGGGGAAAATGATGAAAGTTTCCATTTGAGATGACTAGCAGTAATAATATCAATCCTGAACACATATTTAAAAGAAGACAAAAGAGGATGTAAGAGTTATCCAGCCCCAGCCACAATAAGTAATACAGTTGTGAAGTGGGGCTCAGGTTGATAGCAGTAAGAGTAGTTGGAAGGCAGGGGAAAGAATGTCAGAAGAATTGGTGACAGCTCACTGAGGGTGAAAGAACAGGATGAAAGATGGTCACAGTGTTTTAAGGACAGAAGAAAAATCAGGCATTACAGTTAATATATATTAATGGAGGTGTTGGATAACAAATCCAGTTGGTAGAAGATAGAAATTGGGCGAGATGAATTAATTCCTTTGGGGATTAGTTAGGTTTCCTGTGAGACTAGAATGTCCAGATTATGATGTATTTTGATGATGGAAATAGTTATCTCTGGCACGGGTGGAAGGTGGAGGCCCAATGTGTAGAACTGGGAGGCCTTAATGTAGCATTAGGAGCAAGCGGATAAAAATAATGCTTCAGGTACTGAGGGAAATACCAGTGCAGTAGTATGTATAAAAGCATCAGAAAACAAGATGATTAAAGTATGAATGATGGAAAGGATGGGATGAAGTCAGTTAGAAGAATGTTGTATTCTCAAAGCTTGGCCATGCTTCAGGAAGGAAGGCAAAGCAAATAATGTTCAACTATAGGGAAATCTGGGTAGGCAAGGACTCAAGGCAAGAGAGAGTGATTTCTAACATTTGTGTCATCCCCACTGAGTTATGATGCTTTTGTTTTAGTGTTGATTCTTGCCAACTACTTATGACTGTGCTTGGGGAGACACCCTTAGGGAACCATCTGGCACCAGAATCAAACCCGGGTCTCTTACATGCACAACAAGCTCAGCCCAGGTGCCGTGGGATAGAACACTGTGAACCATGTTAGATGATTATCAAGGACAATCATAGCCTCCATCAAACACCACTTCAGAGATGCGAGAGTTCAGACTCTCACAATGTTGTATCCACTCAAGAATAAGTTCCTCTTTGATTCCATGATCTGATGTCTTCCCGTTCATCATCGATTTGCTCGAGTGGGCCCCCAGTAACATCTCCATATGTCCTGTCTCATGCTAGTAGAGCCCAAGGGCATCTGCTTGCTCAGGAACATAAAGAGCCTCAAACCATTTCATCAGGTCATGGGAATGAGGTCTATAATTGTTACTGGTATTTGGCATATCAAATATGACACGGGTAGCTTGCCAGGCTCTGCTGTGTGGGTGGCATACTCGGGTGGCCAGATGTTACAGGGAGCAAAAGGAATGAAAGCAGGGATGGCAGGGAGGAGGACATCTCTGAGGTCACCTCTGAAACCACACAACCGACTGACCACACCGCAGCATGCCATGGGCAGCCTGGGCTATACATGGAACACAGTCTAGAGCTGTCATGGAGAGACCAGAGGAAAGTTGGCATGTGACTCAGTCATAGAACACACATGTTTTGCAGGTGTGAGGTGAGTTCATTTCCTGGAGATGATCTGATGACTATTCCTTATTTTTCTCATTTGGAACTAGAACCTTATCTACTCCAGCCTGGTGAGAGGCTCAACATTATTGTTATATTGATTTAGAAACATCATACAACTTTGCAACTTTTCCCTAAATCATTTAGCTAAATATTTAGCTAAATGTTTAGCTAAATGATTGAATCAAGTTGCATCATACATCATGCAACTTTTCACTAAATCATTTAGCTAAACATTTTCCCCATTACAGTGCTTGTTTTCTGACAAATGTATGTCAGTCAATAAAGTTGGCCAATATATTGATAGTTTTACTTTGTCCTTTCCCCCTCAAGATGAGTTTTTGTTTATATTTCTCATATTTTCTTTTTTTCTAGGAATTTGTCTTAGAATTATATTGACTTTAGGTAAATAGAAAAGTATTCTTAGTAGAAAATAAAACAGGAGACTAAGAAAAAAGAAGCATCATAAGAGTAGACTAAGTGATAACTTGGGGAAGAGATTTTACAGAATAAATGATTAGGGGCGGAGCGATAGCCCAGCGGGTAAGGCATTTGCCTTGCACGCGGCTGGCCTGTGCCGGCCTGGGTTCAATCCCGGCATCCCATATGTTCCCCAAGCACCGCCAGGAGTAATTCCTGAGGGCAGAACCAGGAGAAACCCCTGAGCATTGCCGGGTGTGACCCAAAAAGCAAAAAAAAGAAAAAAAATATATATATATATATTTTATTACAGAATAAAAGATTGAACACTATCCTTGAAATGTTGACTTCGGGGATGGAGGGATACTACAGGAAGTATGTTGCATTTTTTCTTGCATGTGGTTAACCCTGGTTTAGTCCCCAGAACTTCATATGGCATCCAGGGTTCACTATTGAGCACAGAGCCAAAAAATGCTCTGAGTACTACTGGGTGTGGTGCAGAAATAAGCCAAGCTATAGCCTAGCCTTCAGAAACAGAAGATCAACACACTTAATATAAACATGATTCAAGATTATACTGCTGAATTTTATTTGGAAGAATCCTAAGCTTAGCAATACAGATGACAACATATTCTTCTGACTAACCTAACAATACAGTTAGAAGAAACCTAATAGTGCCTGTCTTAGATGAGAGAAAAGCACAAAATCAAAGGTAAAGCCTTTGTTGTTTAAAGGGTGGAGTTTAGTGGTAAGGTTGGTGTCGGGGGACGCCGCTGGGGTCCCGGTAGTAGTACCGGGAAGCGAGTTCCCTTCTACCTCCCGAAGCCAGCGGGGAATGGATGAAGACTCAGGAATCCAATGTAGTTTTAAAATGCTTTACTTATCACAAGTTCAGGCATACAAATCAGCAATAGGAAAAACCCTGTGCTTAGGATTCCCAGCTAGAACCCCAGCCACGTGTAGGCCAAGATGGCAGCCACCACGTGTTAAGGCCCTGTAAAGAGGAGACAAAGACAAGATGCCCAAGAAGAGTGCACCCCCAAAAAGAGAGCCCAAAAGAGAGAGTGCCAGAGAGGAAGTTGCTTAGTTTTATACCCCTGCAATTTAGAACTCCCACTATTATGGGAAGCAAGCAGGGAGGGTCCAATGCCCTCAGGTAATTTTTTCCCAGCACCTCATCTAGGCCCTTTTATATGCTAATGTCTTGAGCCAAGATCTGCCTGGAAATGCCTTTATAAGGTAGAGAAGGGGGTTTCTGAGATGGCATATCTCTGTACCAAAGACTGTACTAATGCCAGTTAAATATTTCTCCAAGCCTTCACAAGAGTCTCCTCTACTTCACGGTAGTTTTGTATTTTAGTTGCTTTTGAGTTACCAGGGAGCCATGCTTGCTTGCTTGGAGGCAAACAGCATTTCTCTCTGGTCTAATTACTTAAAGATCCAACGTGGTCAGGCAAATATGCTGGTAAGATCTAGCTAGTCCCACGATGATTGTGGTAGCATGAGAGAATATTTATACCAGCCAGTACAGAATATGGTCAGATAAACTGCCACATTTAAACTACCCCCTATCTATGAAGTGATCTGCAGGGAGGCAATCCAGGGTAGATGCAGAGGCTTTTAGGAGTCCTGCAACAGGTTGGATCTTCATATAATGATGGATAATTTTAGATATTAAATTTTGTCGAATTTAAGGATGAGGGTGTTTCCCTCAGGTCCTTACTTCCTCTAGTTGTGGGGAGTGTTTTTGCTCTTTTCCTTTTTTATACAAAAACTTTCTGGTGGTGGTGAGGGGTGTCCAAGTGATGAAAAAAAATGTAGTGCTGCTAACTATATCTGGTATCAGGAAATTGGGAGTTGATTAGAGAATTGTCTTTGTAGTAAGTTATTCTGAAGAGATGGTACATCGCTTTCTTTTTTTATTTTATTTTTTTAAATATACTTTATTATACTACCATGAGATAAATAATTACAGAACTGTTCATGTTTGGGTTTCGGCCATACAGTGTTCCAGCACCCATCTCTCTACCAGTGTCCATTTCCTACCACCAAAGTGCCCGATTCCCCCCCCCTCCCTAGCCTGCCTCTATGGCAGGCTCTTTATCTCTTTTCTCTTACTCTTTTTCTCTCTTTCTCTCTTCCTTCTCTTACATATTGTGGATTGTAATATATATACTTAGAGGCTATCAAGTGTATCTTTTTGCATGTATTTAATGCTAAGTTCTATGTGGTAATAGCACTTTCGACAATTATTGGCACACTGTTCCCTTCTGTGTCTTACCTAACCTCTGCTCCCACACGTTTGTGATAATTTCCACCTTTGACAAGACCTCCTGATTCACATTTCGCCTGACCTTGGATATTGGTATCATAGTATGTATATATATGTATATATATTTATATCATGCAAATAAATGCAGTCATTCTATATCTGTTTCCTTCTGGCTAATTTCACTCAACGTGATCCTCTCCATGTCGATTCATTTATAGGCAAATTTCATAACTTCATTTTTCCTAACAGCTGCATAATTTCCATTGTGTAGATGTACCAAAGCTTCTTTTATCCAGTCATCAATTCTCGGGCACTCTGGTTGTTTACAGATTCTGGCTATTGTGAATAATGCTGCTATGAACATAAAAGTAGGGATGGTGTTTCCGCTGCATGTTTTTGGCTTCCCAGGGTATATTCCCAGGAGTGGGATGGCTGGGTCAAACGGGAGCTCAGTTTCTAGTCTTTGGAGGAATGTCCATATAGTTTTCCAAAAGGCTGTACCAGTCGACATTCTCACCAACAGGTACATCACTGTAATTACTCTGCAGATCTTGTCACTGATTTATATCCTAGTCATTATCTTCCTCCTCCTCCTCCTCTTCCTCCTCCACCTCCTCTTCCTTCTCCTTCTCCTCCCCCCCCCATCTTACTCCTCTTCCTCTTCTTCTGCCACACTTGGAGTGCTCAGGTATTACTCTCAGAAATCACTTCCAATGGGGCTGGGGGCACTATATGGGATGCCAGGGATTAAACCTGGACCAACCGCATACAAAGCAGATGCCGACCAGCTGTACTATTGCTCCAGCCTGATTTATGCCAGTTCTTTCATAGGTTTGGTTTTGCTTTAAAAGCTTAGATATGTACTTGATTTACATTTGACCAAATTACTAATTATGCAGTAAAGGAGGATAAGGAAATAGTTTTTGCACAATTTGACAATTATGAATTTATCAAACTTTTCATTCTGTTTTTTTCCCTGTTTACTATTAGAAAAACATAAAACCTCCAGGCACTTTTTTAAAAATGCTTTATTATACCACTGTGAGATATACAGTTACAAAGATGTTCATGTTTAGGTTTCAGTCATAGAGTGTTCCAGCTCCCATCCCTCCACCAGTGCCCATTTCCCACTGCCAATGTCTGCAATTCCCTCTCCCCCTCCCCCAGCCTGCTTCTATGGTAGGTTCTTTATCTCTCCTCTCTCTCTCCTCTCTCCTCTCTCTTCTCTCCTCTCTCCTCTCTTTCTCTCTCTCTTTCCCTTCTCTTTCACATTGTGGCTTGCAATACATATATTTGAAGGTTATCATGTGTATTCCTTTGCCTATATTCTCTCAGTTCTAGGCTGGTATTATCATTTGCAACTCCAGGCACATTTTATTAGAAATATTATAGAAGTATCTGTAGCAATACTGAATTTAGGTATCTTTAACGTTTGAATTTTGGCAAGCAAGCCTCATAGTTGAAGTCTAAAAGTTAACTATGTCTGAGTTACTCAGATCCTAGTTTCCCAGTTTCTGGTCTTTACTCTTGGTATTTCGTTATTCATTAGACTTTTTAGCAAAGTTTAGTGAGAAAGAGAAAATTAAAGATTATCAGATAATTTCTTAGGAACCAAATTAAAAGAAGAAAGACGAGATTTAAAAGACGAACTTTAAATTTTCAGTAAAATAATTTAAATATATCAACTTGTATTTGTTTTATTATCATATTTTTTAATTTATAGCCCCCAGTAGTGCCCAGAATTAAAGACAGTGTGAACACATGTCAGGCGTGTGCTCTACCTCTTAGGCTACCTCACACCCTCTTTTAGTCTGTCTTTCTTCCTTCCTTCCTTCCTTCCTTCCTTCCTTCCTTCCTTCCTTCCTTCCTTCCTTCCTTCCTTCCTTCCTTCCTTCCTTCCTTCCTTCCTTCCTTCCTTCCTTCCTTCCTTCCTTCCTTCCTTCCTTCCTTCCTTCCTTCCTTCCTTCCTTCCTTCCTTCCTTCCTTCCTTCCTTCCTTCCTTCCTTCCTTCCTTCCTTCCTTCCTTCCTTCCTTCCTTCCTTCCTTCCTTCCTTCCTTCCTTCCTTCCTTCCTTCCTTCCTTCCTTCCTTCCTTCCTTCCTTCCTTCCTTCCTTCCTTCCTTCCTTCCTTCCTTCCTTCCTTCCTTCCTTCCTTCCTTTCTTTCGTCACACCCAGCAATGCTCAGGGGTGTCTCCCTGGCTCTGCACTCAGGAATTACTCCTGGCGGTGCTTGGGGGACCATATGGGATGCCAGGGATCGAACCGGGCCGGCATGGGCCGGCTGTGCAAGGCAAACGCCCTACCCACTGGGCTATAGCTCTGGCCCCCTCTTTTTAGTTTTGATACATTTAGCTTTGATAGTCTTATACAATCTGTCAGCTAATTATAATTTTATTATTTTTTTCTTTTTGGGTCACACCCAGCAATGCTCAGGGGTTTCTCCTGGCTTTGCAATCAGGAATTACACCTGGTGGTGCTCGGGGGACCATATGGGATGCCAGGGATTGAACCAGGCCTGCATGGGCCGGCCGCGTGCAAGGCAAATGCCCTACCTGCTGGGCTATCGCTCCGGCCCCTATAATTTCATTTTTTAATAAATGTAATTTTATTTTTTTGCTTTTGGGTCACTCCCGGCAATGTTCAGGGGTTACTCCTGGCTCTGCACTCAGGAATTACTCCTGGCAGTGCTCGGGTCCATATGGGATGCCGGGGATAGAACCCGGGCGGCATGGGCCAGCTGCATACAAGGCAAATGCCCTATCCGCTGGGCTATCACTCTGGCCCATAAATGTAATTTTATACTTGTAGTTTCTCACTGTTGTGTTATCTTCAATATGAGTATTTGACCAAGTGGCTACAATTTAATGGAGAAAATTCACCTAATCTTATTACTAAGTTAAAAACAAGTACAATTGACCTTTAATAAAATGCATTCCTTAAGTTTTTCAGAATCAAATCTTATTAAAGAAAATCTTTTGAGAAGATCAAGTACAGCCTCAGCAAGCACAGAGTAGAATCAAAGAGCAGGTAGCTGAGACGTTGACCTTGAGATGTGAGCTCCTTGCCATTAGCTTGCTTATGATTTTAACTTTGACGTCGAGAAAAATGTTATCACCAGCTATGATCATTTCCTTTGTTGATTGATGATTAATACCACAGGCATTTACTTGATGCTTTGGTTTGTTTGTGTAAGAAGATGTAATTTTGTATGTTACACACTCACATCCTACTCCACACAAACTTAGTTTCAATTATCCACATGCATGCCTACAAATTAAATCTTATGCAGTATGATAACTCTAAAATAGGAAGGACTGATAAAATAATCAGTCATAGGAAGGACATAGGAAAGACTGATAAAATAGTCAGTGTGGCATGGGTCCAGCCTATCAGATGGAGTGCCAGTCATGAAATTTTGACCTAGCTGTCCCAATGCACCGGAGTGGAAAATCAAAATGTTTGCATGTAATGAACTATACTATTACATAAAATTTAGTTATTAATTAGCTAAATAATAATGCACAGTATACTCAAAGTTTACCTTGAGGTGTTAGGAAAGGTGTTTTCTTTCCTTTTCTTGTACTTAATATCTCTGTAATTCCCAGAGCTAAAACTCTAACTAAAAATCTTTTTGACTCTGTACTCAGGAAATACTCGGGAGATCATATGAGATGCCCTGAACTGAACATCTGTCGGCTTTGTGCAAGGCAAATGCCCTTCCACTGTACTATTGCTCCAGACCCCTCATTACACTTTCATTTCAAAGAAATGCTTTGAAGAAATTTTGTTCAACACCCCCTCCCATAATCTAGGAGCTTTCCCTACATTCCCCCTTCTTTCTAGTCTCTAAATAAAGTATATATTTTATTTTATTTATTTATTTTTTTTGCTTTTGGGTCACACCCGGCAATGCTCAGGGGTTACTCCTGGCTCTGCACTCAGGAATTAGTCCTGGTGGTGCTCGGGGGGACCATATGGGATGCCGGGGATCGAACCCTGAGCCGGCCACGTGCAAGGCAAACGCCCTACCCGCTGGGCTATCGCCCGGCCCCAATAAAGTATATATTTTAAACACAAGTATTTTTTGTGTATTAAAGAACTGAATTATAAATGCATATGGATTGAGTTGCAGGCATTGCAATAAGAGCTGGGCTCTGGAAGGCCTTCTTTGCTTGTGGGAGGTTAGAGTTTGATCTGCAGTATTGCATGGTCCTCTGAGCACTACCAGGAGCAACCTCAGAGCACAGAGCTGGTAAGAACCTCTAAGCTTGTGTGGTTTCCTTCCCCCCTCAAGGACAGTTTTTATTTCTCATCTTTTTTCCAACCTGTCTTTGCTGTTCTTCTTACCTATTATCTGAGCTAGTGAGGTTATGGTTCTTGCTTCCCTTTCCCAATCTTGCTGCTTTCCTTGCAGTTGTGGGAACTTCACTTGGTTTCATTATTTTCCTACTTTTTCAGACCTGTGAAAGCAGAGATTTTGTTTTAGGCATATATACAATACTCTTTTTTGTGCCAACCTCTCTTCATTGAGCTTTTTGTAGTTCTACAAATGTTTAGTATTGTTTCATCTTTGAAATAAATCTGTGTTTCAACTCACTCATATTCCCCTTCCGCCTAGAAATAATTATCTTGAGTAACAGGAAACACTGAATGGGAAAGAGCCCAGAAGTCAGTTGAACTGAGTTCAATTCCCCATCAGAAAATCATTATTTAGCTTCAGTCTCACCCCTGGCACTGCACATGGTCCCTCAGGTCCTGCCAGAAGTGAATCCTGAGCACAGAGCCAGGAGCAAGCCCTGAACACTGCTGGGCGGGATTCAAAAACAAACCCAAAAAAAGTCAGCTTCACAACTGGAGAGATGCCTTTTGTACAACAATGCTGTATAACTATTTGTTTCTTTAATTTCCTTGAAAAAAAATTAAGACACTGTGATTTACTGAACTGTTCATAGTCGCATTGTTTCAGGCATACAGTGGTGCAACATAATCCCACCACTATGGTCTGGATCCCTGCTGTCCCCTAGCCCCCGCCCCTGGTCAGGCATTTAACACATTTATTTCATATTGCTTGCTCCAAAAGAACTTGAAATGGAAAAATAGAATTTGCACATCCATTTGTAATGATTAATTGCTATATGATTTTAACCTATGTAAATAAGGAAATTCAAATAATTTAATACAATAGAGTTTACTGCCTATTCTCATTTATATTTACTAAGTTTTCAACTCTGACATCTAAAACGTGTTGCATTCAGTTTTATTTTGTACTTGGACCTTATTGCAGTAATCATCTTATCTTTTCTGTCATAAAGGTTTATTTTTTGTCCCCTTGGCAGGCTTATAATAAATTTATTTCATATTACTTCACTTGAAAAAACTTAAAAGAATGGCTAATAAAGTTATTAGAAAATCAATCAATAAAGTCAGTTTGTTGAATGTCATAGAGGCAGGCTTGGGGACGGGGGGGGAAATCATGGCACTTTGGTGGTGGGAGATGGGCACTGGTGGAGGGATGGGTGCTGGAACACTGTATGACAAAAGCCCAAACATGAATATCTTTGTAATTGTATATCTCACGGTGGTATAATAAGATAAATTTTAAAATAAAATCAGTTTGTGGTGAAATAAAATTATTAGAAAATAAATAAATAAAAGTCAGTTTGTAGTGATTGCTATATACTGTTTTTAAAGTATTTTATTATACCTCCTTGAGATATACAATTACAAAGATGTTCATATTTGGGTTTTGGTCATACAATGTTCCAGCACCCATCCCCTCCACCAGTGCCCATCTCCCACAACCAACATCCCCGGTTCCCTCCCCTCCCCAGCCCGCCTCCATGGCAGGTTCTTTAGTTCTTTCCCTTTCTCTCTCTATCTCTTTTCCTTCCCTTCCAGATTGTGGATTACAGAACATACATTAAAGGGTTGTCATGTGTATCTTTTTGGCTGTATTTAATGCTCAGTTCTAGGTTGGCATTAGTACTTTTGACAATTGTTGATTGCTATATACTTTTAACCTTTCCTAATCTAGTGAAGGATTACACCACTTATTCTGTTCTACTTTTAGTATCTCTACTCCCCTTCCTTCTGCCCCTCGAGATGTTGCAGGTGTGGCTGTGGTGCCTGGCTGCGTCGGCAGGTGTCAGACAAGAGACAGACTTGTCTACACCCATGGCTCTGCCCTGTGGGCCCTGGATGGTTCGTGGTCTGACATAGAAAAGGCTGGGCCCCCTGGAATGAACCTAGAGCCATGGCAGAGCCTGGCAAGCTACCCGTGGTGTATTCAATATGCTAAAAAAAAAGTAACAATAATGGACCTCATTCCCAACGAATAGAATAGAGACATTACTGGCGCCCGCTCAAGCAAATTGAAGAACAATGGGAAGACAAGTGACAAGTGACAATTTTTTTAAATTTTAAGATGGAATTTTCAGAACACACAAAAGTGCCACAATATATCATTAACATTCTTGCACCATTGCTCATTCTAAAAAGTTACCAATATTTTTCCAGTTTCTTTTTATTGTATGTGTGAAGAGATTTGGGGTGCACTCAGTGGTGGTTGGGGCCTTCTGGGTCTGCAGATACAGATCACTCCTGGTGGTGCTCAGGGAACCAGGTGGTGCCGTGGGTTGGATCAATTGGGAATTGGCTGCATTATCTTTTATCATCTCTCTGGCCCAATATTTTCTGTTTCCTAACTTAAAAAACATCTTGTTCTTATCAGATTGTATACAGAGTCCTAGGGGAATTCAAGAAATAGAAGAGAGATTTATGAAACGAATCACATTTGCTACTTATACGTAAACGTTATTAAGCTTAGTTCTACTCCAATGAAGTAGACAGAAAAGGAAATTGATATCAATCTAGAACTGAGAATTAAATACAGGCAAAAGATACACATAATAATCTCTAAATTGATGTATCATAATCCACAATGTGTAAGAGAAGGAAGAGAGACACAGAGAGAGAGAGAGAGAGAGAGAGAGAGAGAAGAGAGACCTGCCACAGAGGCAGGCTGGGGTGGGGGGGGGGGAATCAGGGACATTGGTGGAAAATTGGCACTGGTGGAGGGATGGGTGCTGGAACACTGTATGACCGAAACCCAAACATGAACATCTTTGTAATTGTATATCTCACGGTGGTATATTAAAATATTTTTAAATAAATAAAAAAAATAATAAAAAAAAAGAAAAGGGAAATTGAATTGAACCTAAAGGAATTGCTGGGTTTGTGGGCGCAAGTATAGGAGTTCAGAGCCTGGTGCTGCCTGTGTCCTGACGGAGATGATCCTGAGAGGAGCCTCCTGTGAAGCATGGAGCTTAGTCATTCAGTCCTGTGTGGGGTCACTATGCCTGCTGACCGGTATAGTCCTGAGCGTCCCCATCTGGGCAATTCCAGAGAAAAGTATTCCCACACAGACAGGTTTCTTGTAATAAGAAAAACTTTTTTTTTTTTCTGTGAGCTGGAGCAGGTAAGATGCTTGCTTTGTGGCTGACCCAGGTTTAATCCACAGTGTTCCATATGGTCCCCTGAGCCATGCCAGGACTGATTCCAGAGCACAGATCAAGGAATAACCCAGAGCATTGCCAGGTGTGACCCAAAAGTAACAACAGCAAAAACTTTTTTTTTTTCTTTTTGGGTTACCAAGTAATGCTCAGGGGTTATTCCTGGTTCTGCACTCAGGAATTATACCTGGTGGTGTTCAGGGAACCATATGGGGTCTGCGGATCAAACTTGGAGTTAGTTGCATGCAAGGCAAATGCCTTACCTACTGTACTATTGCTTAGCCCCCCCCTCCCTTCCTCAATTTTTTTTGTTGAATTATGCACTTTAAAGAAACTGTCACGGATGCAGCTCTGTAGTAGAGCACTTGCCTTGAATGTTTGAGACCCAAGGGTCAATTCCTGTGTCTGTTAAAAAAAAATAAAAAAATCAATGAAAAAGGGGCTGGAGCCCCTACAGTGGGTAGGGTGTTTGCCTTGCACGAAACTGACCCAGGTTTGATCCCGGCATCCCAGATGGTCCCCCCAGGCATCGCCAGGGAGTAATTCCTGAGTGTAGAGCCAGAAATAACCCTTGAACATCACTGGGTGTGATGCAAAAAAGCAAAAAAGAAAAAAGAAAGAAAAAGAAAAAGAAAGAAAAAACCTACTGGGGCTGGAGGTGATAGTTCAGTAGTTCAGGGGGACTGAAGTGGATCCCAGTGCACACAGGTCCTGTGTCAGTGGGCACCTTGTGATCTCCTGAGCGCTGCTGGCTGTATAGATGACCTCCAGCACTGGAGTTCTTTGATGGGTGCTTTGATGACCTCCAGCACTGCTGGGAAGAGGGAAGAATTTAGAACAAATGACAGCTCTCCTTTTGTTGAATTCTATAGTTTGAAGTGAAGAAAATTGAAAAAGGAAGATAATTTAACTAAAGTGGTACCTTACCTTAAATTTAACTAATGGGGCCTGGGAGATAGTTCTGAGAGATCCTGAATTTGATAACTAGCATGCACTTCGTGAACATTCCCCCCCCCCCATCACACACACACACACACAACTCCAGCACATAATGGCCCGTAAGCACCACTGGGTAAAACCATGGTGGTTGTGAGCAGCTCTGGGTGTGCGTGATCCTGGTGACTTGCTCAAGCAACACTGCTCCACAGGTTCAACCCTGGTGGGCGTGGCCTTGTCCCCAAGCTCTGGTGAGTGTGAGCCCTATCAAAAACACACATCAAGAGTCACTCCCTGGGGCCAGAGCGATAGCATAGCAGGTAGGCCGTTTGTCTTGCACTAAGCCGACCCAGGTTTGATCCCTGGCATCCCATATGGTCCCCTGAGCACCACCAGGAGTAATTCCTGAGCGAAGAGCCAGGAGTAACCCCTGAGTGTTGCCGGGTTTGACACCCACCCCCCAAAAAACCAAAAAAGGGTCACTTCCTCACAGGCATGTTCCATTCCTAGAGCACCTTTAGGATCTCTGTCCACCATGAAGTGTGAAGCCTTCTGGGTCACACCTGTCCTGTTGCTCTAGTTCCCACCTGGCAAAGGAAAACATTGTGATTGTTAGTCCATTGGCATCTCTTCAGGTTTGCAGATACCTGTGAGAATTCTTTCCAGACTATTTTACAGCATCAGTCGTGTTTTGGGGGAAGACCAGGTTGAATAAGGAGCTTTTCTCTGTTGTGACTGCACTCTACTCCAAAGTCTTTCTGGGTTACTTAAAAATGTTACTGTTTGTTTTATGTTTCCTAAATATGGATCTTCTTTAATATGTTGTTCTTTGCCATGTTTCCTCCTATAGTATTTATTACAGGAATTTATGTTGGTGGGTGTTATTGCCTCTCTTTGTTTACAATAATAATGATCTTAATCCCAGGCTTTGATTCTGGATGTTTCTCCAGGTTCATTTCTCCAAATTAATTAATCCTGCTAATACAAGGTACCACCAACTGGGTGCTTTAAGCGAAGTTTTTTTTTCTTGCTCATTTTATTTTGCAGCCTCACCCAATGGTTCTTGAGGGCTACTCCTAGTTCTTCTGGGTTTGGGGGTTTCTTCTAGCAGTGCTGGGGACTAGGCAGTGTTGAAGACCAAACCCTGGCTTCCACATTCAATATGCACTCAACTAATCTCTGGCCCTAAACCAGGCTTTCTTCAACTTTTTTTCACTTAAAATCTATTTTTACTTGAGAAAAGTAACATAGGAAAATACTTTTTATTTATTTATTTATTTATTTTTTTAACATTTTATTATACCACCGTGAGATATACAATTACAATGCTGTTCACGCTTGGGGGTTTCGGTCACACAGTGTTCCAGCACCCGCCCTCCACCAGTGCCCCCCAGCCACCACCCATGTCCCCAATTCCCTCCCCCTCCCACATACTGCCTAAATGGCTGGTTCTTTTATCTCCTCTCCTCTCCCTCTCTCTCTCCTCCTTCTCCCACACATTGTGGGTTGCACTGCATACACTTAGAAGCCATCATTTGCATTTTTTGTCTGTATTTAATGCTCAGTTCTATGTTAGCATCAGAACTTTAGACATTTATTCACACATGTTTCCTTCTCTATCTAAACTAACCTCTGACTCCCACACGCTTGTGGTAATTTCCACTTTCGGTAAGATCACCTAGTATATTTATGTCATGCAAATAAATGCAGTCATTCTATGTCTCTCTCTTTCCTTCTGACTAATTTCACTCAACATGATTCTTTCCATATCCATCCATTTATAGCAAAATTTCATAACTTCATTTTTTTCTGACAGCTGCATAGTATTCCATTGTGTAGATGTACCATAGTTTCTTTTATCCAGTCATCAGTGCTCGGGCATACTGGTTGTTTCCAGGTTCTGGCTATTGTGAATAGTGCTGCTATGAAAATAAAAGTGCGGATTGTGTTTCTGCTGTGTGTTTTTGGTTTTCCAGGGTATATTCCCAAGAGCGGTATGGCTGGGTCAAAGGGGAGCTCAATTTCTAGTCTTTGGAGGAATGTCCATATTGTTTGGGAAAATACTTTTTTGCCGGAGAATTGCAGCATAGCTACCAGAAACACCTCTGATTTATTACACGTTTCATATTTAATTGTGTTGGTTATTCAGTAACCTTTTGCCATTGCCCAAATTTTTCATGACCCCACAGTCAGTTCATGATCCCTTATGGGGTTGACCCACAGTTTAAGAAACTAGGATGTAAACAAAGAAAATCATTACCTTGCAGTTTTTCAGGCTAAAAGTTTGAAGAGGTTGGCAGGAATGGTTCCTTCTGAGGGCTGTAAAGGGAGAATCTGTGGGCCTCTTGGCTCTTAGAAGGTCCCACTTATATTTATATTGCAGTCTTCCCATTGCATGTCTGTCTTTAACAATCCTTTGTTTTATGAGGACACCAAACACATGGGGTTTCAGGTCCCGTAGTGAATTCATTGTAATTTGATTGTTCCTCTAGAGACCCTTACTCCAAATGAGAACACATTCTAAGATTAGGGCTTCAACCCATGAACTCTGAGAGGGCATAGTTCAACCCCAAACACTTGGTAGTTTACTCACCCCACGATTATGTTCTGATACTTGTGAGACACTGGTCTAGGCACTGGGAACATGAAGACCATGACACCAGTCTCTTCCCTCTGACAAATGGAAAGATATGAGTTTACACTCCAGGGGTGCAGTATCACGCAATAAATGCTGTCAAAGGTGAGGCCAATTGTTAGGAGGACAATTTAATAGGACATCACAGTGAGTGACGGAATCAGCAGTGGCATGGCGGAGGAAGTGATGCTGGATCCATCCCAGTCGGATACAGTCATTGCTGTGTTCACCCTGCTTCCAAGACACACCCTCAGTCACCCAGCCCTGGACTCTACCAACCAGTTATTCTTTCCAAGCACTGCTTTGAATAAGACACTCCCTGGTTGAGAAACCTATAATGATTCCTCACTGTCAACAGAACTGAGTCCAAAAACATTCATTGCCCTGTTTTTTTTTTTTTGTCTTCCAAAGCCAAGTTACCACCAAGGCAGCACTTTCCAATTTTCAGCTTTCCATTGTTTCACCTTCATTTGATCAGGTCTTTCTTTTGTTTGCCCTTAGGGTTCTCTCGTTCTTCTCTTAGGATTTTTTTATCAAAGCAGACCAACAGACATCCTGGAAACTTGCCTGGAGCTTTTCTGTAATTTCATGAAGGTGGAATTTTTTTTCTTCTCTTGCTATCACTCCACCAAAAGCAGTACTTGGTAAAACATAAGTAAGAATATTGGTTGGAAAAACAAATGAATGAATTTTCTCTCAGAGTTTCTCTATTGTGATACTTATCTTTTTTCTTTCCCAGATACACACATTTTATCTCTTGAAATATTACTTTCAAGTTCAAGCTCATGTCGCTTCTCCTTCCTTATGTTTTTTCTTCTGAATTACATGTGCCAGATAGAAACTTCGATTCTAGGGGCCGGAGCAATAGCCCAGTGGGGAGGTTGTTTGCCTTGCACGTGGCTGGCCCGTGCTGGCCCGGGTTCGATCCCCAGCATCCCATATGGTCGCCCAAGCACCGCCAGGAGTAATTGCTGAGTACAGAGCCAGGAGAAACCCCTGAGCATTGCCAGGTTTGACGCCCCCCAAAAAAAAAAAGAAAAAAAGAAACTTTGATTCTAAAGACCTTTGTATCCCTGTGTTATCAATCGGTGTAGGCATTTATTATTTCCTGCCAAATTGAAAGTTGCTTGAATTCAGGGATTATTTTAAAAAAATAATATTGTATTCTACTGAGCACTTTTTTGCACAATTATAGATGCTAAAATAATAAATACCTTTTGCTGATTGAAGAGAAAATGAGAAGATTTCTGTATTCTTTAGTGGAAAAGTGACGGCATCTTACTTCAGTAAAAGATGGATTGTGTAGTCTGAATTCCTAGCTTTGCTTTGTTTATCCGAGTTTATATTTTAAAGTTCTTTGAGCAGATATTTATTGCTTATCTGTTTTATCCAGAGCATTGTTATAGGACTAAAATTATAAACAGCAAATAGATGATCTTCAGATACTTACCATTATTTTCATTATCAGTTTTACACATTGACCCTGACAGGCACTATCTGTACCCAAGTTGTCAAATGCTTCTTTGAAGGCAGACCTAGACCTTTTGTTTAGCATCTCTGTAGGTGTTGAGGCTGCCTGAGATCCCTGTCTCTTACTGCTCAGCCCTGATGATTTGAGTTGATCCTTTGTCTGTCCTTAGGGTTCTCTCACTTTTCCAAGTTTGCCTTGTCTCTCCAATTCTAGAATGCTGAACGGACCAGAAACAAGTCCTCCAGTTGCTCTGCTTGCAATGGGAGGCACTGTCAGAAAGATACTTGGAAGCCCAATAGAGTGCAGATTTAGAATAAATGTATGCTAAAGTTTGGCATGAATTGTAATTCCTAGTGGCCTGTTCTGATGTTAATTTCTAGGACTCCTTTTCCTTCCTTCCTTCCTTCCTTCCTTCCTTCCTTCCTTCCTTCCTTCCTTCCTTCCTTCCTTCCTTCCTTCCTTCCTTCCTTCCTTCTTTCCTTCCTTCCTTCCTTCCTTCCTTCTTTCCTTCCTTCCTTCCTTCCTTCCTTCCTTCTTTCCTTCCTTCCTTCCTCCCTCCCTCCTCCCTCCTTACCTGCTTCCTTCCTTCCTTCCTTCCTTCCTTCCTTCCTTCCTTCCTTCCTTCCTTTCTTCCTTTCTTCCTTCCTTCCTTTCTTCCTCCCTCCTCCCTCCCTCACTGCTTCCTTCCTTCCCTCCCTCCCTCCCTTCCTTCCTTCCTTCCTTCCTTCCTTCCTTCCTTCCTTCCTTCCTTCCTTCCTTCCTTCCTTCCTTCCTGCCTGCCTGCCTGCCTGCCTGCCTGCCTGCCTGCCTGCCTGCCTGCCTTCCTTCCTTCCTTCCTTCCTTTCTTCCTTCCTTCCTTCCCTCCCTCCCTCCTCCCTCCCTCCTTCCCGTCTGTCTGTCCATCATTTCTTCTTAGCAGTGGTGGGTCATGCATATAGAATGCCATTCAAATTAGTGTTTTTTTTCTCCTTTTGGCAAGAAGGAGGCTGTATACAGCTGTGCTCAGGTTTTATTCCTGGCTCTGCACTCAGGGATCACTTCTGACAGGACGTGGGGGACAATATGTAGTTGTAGGGATTGAATCCAGGTGTGCTGTTTGCAAGATAGCCACCCTGCTCACTATATTATCATTTTGGTGCATCCATTTTGGCTCATCAGTGACCCAACCTGAAGCAGTCTTTTTCAAGCCCGGCCCAGGGATGCTAATCCAGAAGCTCACACACACAGGGCAGAGCTGCTGCCTGCTCTCCCTGTGCCCAGTTGATCACGAGGCACTCCGGGAGGGATGGCGGGGTTCTAGTCCTGACCTGCCACCCCAGCAGAGCCTGGCAAGAAGCCAGAGGAACCGCCACACCATGAGGGCCACCATTTTCCACATCCGGACTCCCCTCTCCTCAGAGCTCCACCCAGCAGAAGAGCTGATGACAGCTCAGCTCACGTGGCCGCAAAGCCGCTGCATGATTCATCAATAAATGCTCGAAATTTGAGTTGATTACTAGAGTATCCCACCCGTACGGCAGAGCCTAGCAAGCTACCTGTGTCATATTTGATATGCCAAATACCAGTAACAATTATAGACCTCATTCCCATGACTGATGGAATGGTTTTGTGGCTCTTATGTTCCTGGAGCAGGCAGATGCCGTTGGACTATCTAGCATGTGACAGGACGTATTGAGATGTTACTGGTCCCGCTCGAGCAAATCAGTGATCAATGGGAAGTCAAGTGATCAAGTGATTTTTATTATAATCTAGATAATATGGGTACAATACTATTTACCGCACACCAGGACTACCAAAGCATCCATAACCCTATATTGCAATAATTATGTCACTTCTGATATAATCTTCTAGCCCTCCTCCCCACTGTTGAGTGGTAGTTTTGATGCATGTAGTTACCTTATTTTTACACCACCCAAGTGCCCAAGACCCTCCTCCTTTGCTTGTGTTACTTCTGGTCCACCTCATCATTTTCCTTCCTTCTCTCCATGCTATCTCTCCCTCCCCCACAACCGTGTTATTCTCAGGTTTGTAATCCAGTGCCCATAATGTATTATCAATCGATTGTTTCTATATTACCAATAAGGGAGATCATTCAGTATTTGCCTTCCTGCCTCTGGCTTATTTCACTCAGCATAATTAAAACGCAATCCCATCCAAGTTGTCAGGAGCTGCATGAATCCATTTTCACAATGTAGTATTCCACTGTGTGTGTATGTGTGTGTGTATACACACACACACACACACATACACTACAACTTCTTTATCCATTCATCTTTTTGTTGAACATTGGGATTGCTTCCATACCCTGCATATTATATTAATAAATGTAAAGGACATAAGTGGGTATAAATCTTTTTAAATTAATGTTTTTGTGTTTCAGGAGTTGAAACTTAGAGGTGGGATCACTAGGTGAAATGGGAAGTTCATTCCTAGTCTTTTGAGAAATCTTCATATAGTTTTCCATAGAGGTTGGACAATATGACATATAAGTGTTCCTTTTATGCCACATCCCAGCCAATACTTGTTTTCTGCTTTATGTAGAGGGGGATAGACAGAGACATATGCCAGTCTCACTGGTGTGAGGAAATAAATACCTCAATGTTATTTTGATTTGTTTTACCCTGATGCCAAGTGATCATTAACTTGGTATGTGTATTACCCATTTAATATCCTCTTGATGAAATTGTCTATTCATCTCTTCCAATTTTTTATTATTTTGTTGTTTAATAAAATAATTAAACAACATTTTATTTTGTTGTTTAATAAAATAAAATAATTATTTTATTATTATATTGTTGCTGAACTTTGAGTGCCCTATACATTTTGGAGGTTGGAACAACTTCATTTCTAAGTTTGTCATTTTAACATGTTGGGGTTTTTTAACAAATGCCTAAAGTTGTCTGCCTCTTTGCTCAAACTAATAAATCAGGATTATGCTGCAGAGTTGTAGTCAAACAGAAATGGATCTGAGTTCTCTGGCAGAGCATGTACATAGGATGCCATGTTATCCAGTGGCGTTTCATTTTAATAGAACAGTATATTAAGGGAAAGTGAAGAAGTGAAAATCATGATGGATTACCGGAATGGAGGGAATAATAAAAATACGTATTATGTGGTTATTTTGAAATGGAAGTCACGACTACTAAGCCTGATCAAAGGGCAGGCCCAAGTATATTTACATCGTGGTTAATAAACCACAAGGTCATTGTTTTGGTGGTAAGAAACACCCATTTAATATAAACTTGCTGGTATCCAGTCAGAACAACAGCTGGTGGAAGTGGGACGACAAATTATAGTTGCACGTGTGAGGCTTCCCCCTGTACTTGCTGTGCTAATAGATGTGTAGTATGGTCTGTATCAGCAAGGAAACTGTGGCACAGGAACATTATAAAGAGCAGATACAAAAAAAGTTAACAGCGTCTTTCATGGTACTGCAAATAATGCTAACTTATCAACCATCTTTTGTTTAATTAAAAATTAGATTAGGGAGGCCAGAGTGATATCACACTGTTTGCCTTGCATGTGGCCGACCTGGGTTCAATTCTCCAGCATCCCATATGGTCCCCTGAGCACTGCCAGGAGTAAATCCTGAGTACAGAGCCAGGAGTAACCCCAGAGCATTGCTGGATGTGACCCAAAAAAGCAAAGCAAAACAAAAAAATTAGACTAGTTTGCTTCTGTTATGCCCAAATTCTTCCTTGAATACATATCTATGTCCCTTGCTTGTTCTTTCAATCCTTGGTTCTTTCTTGAACTTGATTCCTTTGCATGGTTCTCCCTCACATCTAAGTAAGTTTTGTTCAGTAAAACTTTCTTGCTTCACTAAAAAAAAGTTCATCGTCGGCAACTACACCACCTTTGCTTTGCTGATGACATTGTTCTAATAACACCAAACATTAGCCAAGTGGCACAAATGCTGGCTGACTTTGACCGAGAATGTGGAAAGATAGGTCTACAGCTGAATCTCAACAAAACTATGTTCATGAAAAATGAACTAGTTCCAGAGGCCCCATACACTCTCAATGGAACAAACATCTCTGAATGCAGCAGTTATGTGTACCTAGGTCGAGAAGTCAACATGATGAATGACCTAAAAACCTGAGCTGCGCAGGAGGAAGAGAGCGGCATAGAATGTCTTCAAAAGCATAGAAGAAATAGCTAAAAGACAAAGAACATCCGGCTCTGGGCACATCTCTTCAACTCCACCGTTCTCTCTGCGTTAACATAAACCTCAGAGACCTGGGCCCTACGAAAGCAGGATGAGAATACTATTTGGGTCTCCCAAAGAGGAATCGAAAGAGCTATGCTTGGAATATCACGCCTCACTCAAGTGAGAGAAGGAATCGGAGTTTCGACCTCCATCGCTGTTCCAGAGTCAGGGACGCTGTCTCGTTTGCCAAGTTATCGAAAATCAGATGGGCTGGACATGTAATGTGATTTGCAGATGACTGCTGGACTAGAGCTGTTACTGACTAGATCACACGGGATGTCAAAAGATCATGTGGCCGCCCACCTACAAGCTGGTCAGACTTCTTTGTCAAGATCCTGGGGCGGGCGATAGCCCAGTGGGTAGGGTGTTTTTTTTTTCCTATGCAAAAGAAAGGGTTTTTATTAATATTCGAGTATACCCCGGCTCATAGCATGACCACAAGCAGTCAGCGGCTAAGAGCCCCGAGCCCTTCCAGGGAGGATCTTTTTTTTTTTTTTAAGTATTTTATTATACCACCGTGAGATATACAAATAAAAAGATATACAATTAAAAAGTTCATATTTGGGTTTTGGTCATACAGTGTTCTAGCACCCGTCCCTCCACCAGTGCCCATCTCCCACCACCAACGTCCCGGTTCCCTCCCCCTTCCCCAGCCCCCTCCATGGCAGGTTCTTTATTTCTTTCCCTTTCTCTCTCTCTTTTCCTTCCCTTCCAGACTATGGATTACAAAACATACATTAAGAGGTTGGCATGTGTATCCTTTTGCCTCTATTTAATGCTCAGTTCTAGGTTGGCATTAGTACCCTCGACAGTTATTAGCACACTGTTCCATTTTCTGTCTTACCTAACCTCTGACTCCCACACGTTTGTGATAATTTCCACTTTTGACAAGACCTCCTGATATATGTTTCACCTGACCTTGGATATTGGTTTCATAATACGTATATATATATATATATATATATATATATATATATATATATTTATGCCATGAAAATAAATGCAGTCATTCTGTATCTGTCTCTCTCCTACTGGCTAATTTCGCTCAACATAATCTTCTCCATGTCCATCCATTTATAGGGAAATTTTATGACTTCATTTTTCCTAACAGCTGCATAGTATTCCATTGTGTAGATGTCCCAAAGCTTCTTTATCCAGTCATCGATTTTCGGGCACTCTGGTTGCTTCCAGATTCTGGCTATTGTGAATAATGCTGCTATGAACATAAAAGTAGGGATGGTGTTTCCTTGGGTATTTTTTGGTTTCCCAGAGTAGATTCCCAGGAGTGGTATGGCTGGGTCAAATGGGAGTTCAGTTTCTAGTCTTTGGAGGAAAGTCCATATTGTTTTCCAGAAAGGCTGTACCAGCCGGCATTCCCACCAACAATGGATGAGTGTCCCCTTTTCCTCAGTGGGTAGGGTGTTTGCCTTGCACGGCTGGCCCGTGCTGGCAGGGTTTGATCCCTGGAATCCCGTGTGGTCCTCAGAGCACCGCCAGGAGTGGTTCCTGAGTGCAGGGCCAGGAGAAACCCCTGAGCATTGCCGGGTGTGCCCCCCAATAAAAAAGACATAAAAAAAGATCCTGAAGGAACGGTTTGAGGCTCTTCGTGATTCCTGAAGCAACCAGGTGCCATTGGGCTACACTGGCACGTGATAGGGTCAAATGGAAATGTTACTGGCGCCCGCTTGAGTAAATCGATGAGTTACGGGATGTCAAGTGATCAAGTGATCATAGGCACAAATCACTGGAGATGTGTGCAGGCCATCAGCGCATCAGTTTTTTGTTGGAGATGTCCCCACGGGTCAGCTTGTCAATGTAAAGCTGCAGCGTCAGCTTTTTTTTTTTTTTCTTTTTGGGTCCACTCAGCGATGCTCAGGGGTAAGTCCTGGCTCTGCACTCAGGACCTACTCCTGGTGGTGCTTGGGACCATATGGGATACCGGGATCGAACCCAGGTCGGCTGCATGCAAGGCAAACTCCCTACCCATTGGACTTATCACATTGGCCCCAGCGTCAGCTTTTCAAGGAAGTGGAATAGCGGACACTGTTTCTCCAGCTTAGCCATCGTCCCTGTGCCACCTGCTCCTCGTCCCTGTTTTGTGCTTGTCCTTCCTCTCTGAGCCATACATTTTATGTGGTGTGGCTATGGGATCTTGGAGTGGTTCTCACCATCTTTTTCCTTTAAAATGACAGAAGAGGAGTGGAGCAAAACTCAGAAGAAAATTTCCTGTCTTTGGACTTGTTTTTCTGAAATAATATATTCTTTTGCTATGACTTAGGTAATTTTCAGTTGACTGTTTAGTTACTTGTAGATCAAAATATCTTTTGTGGTACTGTAACCATCCCATTTAAATGACAGAAAGTTTGGTGTTTAGTAATTTATTTGATATTTGCTTGATCAGTCTTGTTTTCTGGAAGACAAAATTATTAATTTTCTGTAATTTACTAAGACCTAAAGTTGTAGTACTGTTCTTCTCTTCCACAGATGTTTAAGAACCTCGAATTTATTTTTTCTTTCAGATCAGGTGTTTAGTTTCTTTATATCTTGGGTGTATTTACTAACTCAAAGACCTGCTCACTATCGAAACCCAAACATGAACATCATTGTAATTGTATATCTCATGGTGGTATAATAAAATATGTGTGTATGCTCTTCTTGCAGGATAAATAAAGCTAAATAATTTTAACAGTGGAAAAAATAGATCTGCTCTCTTGTGAATTGTTCTGAATCACCTAAGAAACATTTTCCAATATTGATTGCATCCCTGTTCCTCCCTTTGTGACCCAGATGCCTCATCGTTTCTAGGAGACATTTATTAGTAAAATCTTCTGTGCAGTATGTTAGGCTGCTCTTCATATTGTAGTTGCTGGCACCCTGGGGATGCTTTATGTTGTGATAATAGAGGTTTCAACACTGCTGTATCACCGGGGTCCCACACAACTGAGTCCAGATCTTTCTTTTGAGTTTCTCTGCCTAGCACGCAGCTCTGGCAGCCACCTACATAGGATTATGGAAGAGAACGACCTGGTCACTGGGGACCAGACCGAAGTCCAAACTGCTGGAGCACATGCATTGCTTGTAGGAGGCCCAGGTCCATTCCTGATGTTACGTGGTCCCTCATCAGTGCCGCAAGTGACCCCCCACCCCCAATGAACTGTACAGATTCTCTAGCAGCACTGTCAGCCTATAGTAAAGCAAATAGCTTCAAATCTCACTTGACAAAGTCAGATATATAAGAACAAGCATATATATCTTTATACCTTGATATTTGGAGACATTGCTACACGGGAAGAGCTGCTATGGGCTCTCGCTGTGTTCAGCTGATCATGAGGCATCCAGGAGGGAAGGCGGGTTCTAGCCCTGGCCCACCATTTCAATAGAGCCTCACAAGTAGCCAGAGGAACCCCGCAGCATGAGGGCAGCCATTTTCAACATCTGGACTCCACAGCCTGTCAGAGCTCCACCCAAGAGAAAAGATGATCTCTCCCTGTTGCACGCAACCACTTTGCGGCCACATGGATCATCTGTAAAGCACAAACTGAGAGCCTACTACCAAGAGCATACAACCCACATGACAGAGCCTGGCAAGCTACCCATGTCATATTTGATATGCCAAAAGCCAGTAACAATTATAGAACTCATTCCCATGACCTGAACGAATGGTTTGAGGCTCTTTGTGTTCCTGGAGTAAGCAGATTTCTTTGGGCTACACTAGCACACGACAGGATGTATGGAGATGTTATTAGTGTCTGCTCGAACAAATCAATGAACAACTGGATGACAAGTGATACCTTGATATTTTGTTTACAAAAATTTATTTTAGTTGAAATAACATTGCATTAAGCATTTATGAATTTTAGGTGTATCTCATTAAAAATCAACATCTGTGTAAACTGCACCAATTTAGTAGAGCTCCAGTTCTGTCCTGCACCATAGACATGCCTGCTTCGTCCAAGTTACCCACCATGCTTTCTCTGGGAGCTACCACGTTGTCTTATAGTCTAAAAAGTTTAATATTATTTCACACACCCATTTTAGCTTCTCTCCGTACTACATATGACTGAAATCACTCAGTGGTCTAGGTAGCTCTGACTTTCTCATTAAGCACCATACCTTGTAGATAAATATGCTTCATTGTACCTGTGGAATAGATATACCTGGAGAAAGATTTTGCTGACCCATTGGTGTTTATAGCCAATGTAGATAGTATTTAGGAAATCCAGTGTTATGGAACTGCAGTTTCCAACCTGCTTGGCATCTGCTGCTGCTGCTTTAATTTTCTGTGGTGTGACTGCCAGGAGATGCCTCAGACTCTGGCTGGTCTCTGGATGTAGTCGAAGAGCAAGACTCTAGCTCAAGCCCTGTGGTTGCCAATGGCAGCAACTCATCCATTTTGAAAACATAGCTGAGCAGTATTCCCATGTGTATATACCTCACATCTTTATATGGTCATCATTGATGGGTACCTACATTGTTTCATCTTTTTCTTTGTTCTTTTGTTTGTATTGTTGGATCACATCTGCTACTGCTCTTGTCTCACTCCTGGCTCTGCACTCAGAGATGACTCCTGGTGGGGCTCGGGGGACCATATGGGATGTTAGGGATGGAGCACAGGTCGGCTGCTTGCAAGGCAGGTGCCTTCCCCACTTTGCTCTCTCCAGACTCTTCACTTGTTCTTTAGGGTAGTTGCAACCTTTCTGTCAATTCTCCCCTGTGAGCATTCTTTTCCCTCCACCTCCCAGCAAGTTAAAAATGATTTCGCTTTGCAATAGCAGGTTAATTAGCAAGAGGAGCCCTTCGAGCCTGATGTCTGCCTGCAGTGCCATGCCCCGGGACAGCCAGTGTCCTGCTAGATCTTTGTCCGCTTGTCCCTGCGGGTCTAGGTGATTGTCCACCACAGCTTTTCTGCTACTCTCCTCTTACATTGGAGCAAAAGCAGCTCTCAGTGGCGTCCTCAGCCCCATCAGCCCCTGTTCCAGCCCTCTGCAGACAACAGCACCTGACCCTCCTGCCCTCTGTTCCCATAACCCTCCCTGGCCCCTGGCCAGCACTTACTGGCCTTCTCTCTGAGAGCTGCCCTAATTGCCTTACCTCTCCTTCCCTGAAACCTGGGTGAGTTCCTCTGGGCCTGGAGGCATGGAAATGACAAATGTTCTTGTCATTTCTCACAAACTTCTTTCTTTGCCCTTGAGTTCTTCCGTAATGGCTAAATACCTACAGTTTTGTAACTAAAAAAACTAGGCTAGATTGGTTTGCTTCCCTAGCCTTTTGCTCTAGTTTTCATTCCCTGAGATTTGGTACAAACTAGTTGTTAAAAAGAGAGGAGTGGCACCAAAAATAGAAGGGGGAAGAGGGTGACTGATGAAATCCTTCAAAGAAATGCCCGAGCAGTCTCCACAGCTCAGGATTATCTGGTGGACATGTTGAGAAATCGTGGTTTAAGCAAAGGGCTACTCTAGAAATGCCCCACTAGTTCTATCACACTTTATAGTTTCTGCTCACCTTTCCCCAACCTGACTGCTAACTGCTAAATCAATAGGCCAGAGCATGCTCAAAACTGTTAGTCCTACACTCAAACTATGGCTGCTGATTTGGACTTTTTGTCTTAGTCAGCTCTAGAGAAGTGCGTGAATGGTGGCAAGGAGAGGAAAAAAGGCTTCCTGAGAAAGCCGCCAGAAAGGAGAATGGACAGGAAAGGCCTGGATGGATAGTAGGTGAAATTTCCTAGTGGTCTGTGAATTGTGTTGACACGCTTGTTTAGGGAACACACCCAGTGATGCTTAGGACTGATTTCTGGCTCTGTGCTGAGGAGTGACTCCAGGGAGTATGCAGGAGACTGTCTGTGGTGGCTGGGATTTGTACTCTGTGGCCCAGGACCTGTGAATTCTTACTGGAAAAGGATCAGAGAGATTCCTCGCCCCAAGAGCAAAGGCAGAGGCTCAGTGTGAAGTTGGCTTTCCAGGGTGATGCTTGGAGAGGGCTCTGTGAGCCTTTCCCTGGGATATCTCACACATCCTCTCTGAGGCATTGCTGCGCCTTTCTGTGTCTCTCTTAGGAGTCGGGGTTCACAGCCATATTCTGGCTCTCCCACTACTTCTGCTTAGGGAAGTGGGTCTCCTGCATCTTATTTTGCTTTTGTGGTTTCGGGGATCCAACCCAGGGTCACACACATGCAAGGCAAATGATCCACTGCTAACTTACATCCATGATTCATATTTTAGAAGTGTGAATAAATCGCTGTGATTGTCCAGGGTTAGAGGTTTTAGACCCCTGTTATGTCTTTCAGACGGCCATAGGATGCCCTATCTCCCCATCTCCATCTTAGATTTTCAGCAGAACTTTTCTGAGACTCTGGGATATAACTCAACTAGGAAGCTCTGGCTTCGCCTTGAACCAGGCTGTTTGATTCTTACAACCACCAAAAAGCTTTTTCAGAGGAGTGAGTTCTGCCTTCCAAAAGCCATGTGGGACTAACTTGAACCCAGTGCTCGCCCCGCACTGGGCTCTGGTGTTGTTTTCTTTGTGCTGACAGAAGCAGTTCGGCACGTGGACTAGTCTCTAGGACTGGCCTCATGGGAAGGGCCACAGACATGTGCTCACATTTGAACTTGACCTTTCCATTAAAGTCTTTTTTTTTCCATTTTTTTTATTATTATTTTTTTACAATTAAAAAGTTCATGTTTGGGTTTTGGTCATACAGTGTTTCAGCACCCGTCCCTCCACCAGTGCCCATCTCCATACAAATAAAAAGATATACAATTAAAAAGTTCATGTTTGGGTTTTGGTCATACAGTGTTTCAGCACCCGTCCCTCCACCAGTGCCCATCTCCCACCAACAACATCCCGGTTCCCTCCCCACTTCCCCAGCCCTGCTCCATGGCAGGTTCTTTATTTCTTTGCCTTTCTCTCTCTTTCTCTTTTCCTTCCCTTCTAGACTATGGATTACAGAACATACATTAAAAGGTTGTCATGTGAATCCTTTTGCCTCTATTTAATGCTCAGTTCTAGGTTGGCATTAGTACCCTCGACAATTATTAGCACCATGTTCCATTTTCTGTCTCTCCTAAACTCTGACTCCCACACGTTTGTGATAATTACCACCTTTGACAAGACCTCCCGATATATGCTTCACTTGACCTTGGATATTGGTATCATAATATGTACATATATATTTATGCCATGCAAATAAATGCAGTCATTCTGTATCTGTCTCTCTCCTTCTGGCTAATTTCACTCAACATAATCTTCTCCATGTCCATCCATTTATAGGCAAATTTTATAACTTCATTTTTCCTAACAGCTGCATAGTATTCCATTGTGTAGATGTACCAAAGAAGCTTTTGGTACATCTACACAATTGACCTTTCCATTAAAGTCTTAATGCAGCCTTTTGTTTTTGGCCATATCTAGGGGTGTTCAGGGCTTACTCCTGGCTCTGTGCTCAGGGATCAGTCCTGGCAGGGATTGGGAAACCATGTGGGATGCCAGCTATTGAGCACGCTCATCTATGTACAAAGCAAACAGTTGCTGAACTCCCTCCATTTCTTCTGACTGCCTTCAGTCAGCATATCTAGTTCCATCCACATAGCAGAAAATTGCATGATTTTGTTTCTTTCTCAGAGTTGCACTGAATGACAGTGAACATTTTTTTTCATATGTCTGCTGGTCATGCGCTCTTTCTTCTTCAGAGAAATGGCAGTTCATTTCTTCTCATTTTTTAAAATGATTTAATTTGATTTATTGATGTTGATCTTTGTGAGTGTTTTGTGTATCTGAGATAGTAACCCATTACCTGATATATTGTGTGCAAATGTTTTCTCCCATTCAATGGGGGTATCTTAGTTTTTTCCCCATGTCAAAATATACATCTATACACAAACTTTAAAATTTGTCATAATCTCTTTTGTTTATGCTTGTTTCTATTGCCTTTGCCAATCAAATCGTTGGATACACCTTGAGTTCTAAATCATGGAAGATTCTGTCTATATTTCCTCGGTGGTTTTCTGTTTGTTTGTTTGTTTGTTTGTTTTTAATGGATCACTTGATCACTTGACATCCCGATATTCATCGATTTGCTCAAGCGGGCGCCAGTAACATTTCCATTTGACCCTATCACATGCCATTGTAGCCCAATGGCATCTGCTTGCTTCAGGAATACAAAGAGCCTCAAACCATTTGTTCAGGGTCTTGACGAAGAAGTCTGACCATCTTGTAGGTGGGTGGCCACGTGATCTTTTGACATCCCGTGGGATCCAGTCGGTAACAGCTCTAGTCCAGTGGTCATCTCCAAATCACATTACATGTCCAGCCCATCTGATTTTCGATGCCTTGGCAAACGAGACAGCGTCCCTTATGAGTGAGGCATGATATTCCAAGTATAGCTCTTTCGATTCCTCTTTGGGAGACCCGAGTAGTGTTCTCATCCTGCTTTCATAGGGCCCAGGTCTCTGAGGCGTATATTAATGCAGGGGGGAACAATGGAGTTGAAGAGATGTGCCCGGAGCTGGAGGTTCTTTGTCTTTTTATCTATTTCTTCGATTTTAATGGAATCTGGGATAAATAAAAGGTCTTTGATCCATTTTATCTCCAGATTTTAATGGAATCTGGGCTAAATTAAAGGTCTTTGATCCATTTTATCACTGTATCACTGTCTTCCTATTCATTGATTTACTCAAGCGGGCACCAGTAACATCTCCATACATCCTGTTACATGCTAGTGTAGCCTAAGGGTATCTGCTTGCTCCAGGAACACAAAAAGCCTCAAACCATTCGTTCAGATTATGGGAATGAGGTCTATTGTTACTGGTTTTTGTTACTGCCAAAACTTGTTACTGGTTTTTGGCATAACAAATACGACATGGGTAGCTTACAAGGCTCTGCTGTGTGGGTGGGATACTCTTGGTAGTAGGCTCTCGTTTCATGCATTTACTGATGAACTGCAATGAGGAGAGATCATCTTTTCTCTTGGGTGGAGCTCTGACGAGCTGTGGAGTATGGATGTTGAAAATGGCTGCCCTCATGCTGCAGGGATTCCTCTGGCTTCTTGCAAGGCTCTATTGGGGCCATTTTAGTTGTCTTTATATAAGGTGTGAGATATGAGTCCCACTTCTCTTTTCTTTGCACTGAATTATCCAATTCTACCAACAGCATTTGTTGAAGCGGCTGTCTTGACTCCACTTCACCCAGCTCCTCTGCCATAAATTAGCTGATCTGAGGGTTCTTAATTCTTTTTTGGTTATTGTTTGCTTTTTTAAGCCTTAACCAGGTGTGCTGAGGATTACTTCCGACTCTTCCCTCAGGGATCATTCCTGGAATAGGGTGTGGGTCCTCAATGTGCCATATGGGGTACCAGGTATTGAATATGAATTGACCATGTTCAAGGCAAGCATTTTACATGCTGTACTATTGTTCTGCCCAAGTTCTCAATTCTAACCCTTTGTGCTGATTATCCTCCAGTACTTATACTCCAGTACCATGTGTCACATATCTAGTGGACCCTAGACCTAGGATGGTGCAGTGTGACCAGAATGAGGCAGTAACTACACATCCAGCATGCAGTAACTTTATTCCTCACATCAGGGTCTTATATATGGCTTTTAGACAAAGAAGCATGTGAAGCACATTTATAGTCAGTTACAAAGCAGCTATTCATCTCATGCCCTAAATATGAAGGCATTCCAGGGTTACTGCCTTATAGACACAGTTAGCCTTGGATTTTTGCAGAGCTGTGTGGCATGTGCAGGTGGCTAGATAAGGAGATACAAAGCCCAAATCATACCCTGGTCCTGGAGGGGCTCAAGGCCTTCCTTGTGCTCTGTGACTGTGCATTCACAGACACGTGCCATGGACCAGGGCTTAGCTCATAGCCTGCAACTCCATAGGAGATGACTCTTCCAAAACCATGCTCTTTTGATTACTATAGTTTTATAGTATATTTTAAATTCAGAAAACACAATACTTCCAGTTTTTTATTTGTCAGAATGAATTTGACTATTTAGGATGTTTTATGATTCCATGCAAATTTTATCAGTAACTGTTCTAAATGCTTCAAGAATGTCATTGGAATTTTGATGGGTATTACATTGAATCTATAAAATAATTTAGGTAGGATGGTTTTTGATCATGTGATTCTTCCAGTATTTTTTCCATTGTGTAAGGTCTTCTATTTCTTTTTTAATGATTTGTAATTCTCATGTAAAGTCTTTCACCTCTTATGTTAAGATGATTCTTAAATACTTGATTTTTTAACGGAGTAAGCTTTTTGATCTCTTTCTCTTCTCATTCACTAATGCCATTCTTTTGTTATCCTTTAAAAATGTCTCATTTTTTGGATCTAAATGTTTTTTTTTTATTATAGCACCATGAGGTATACAATTACAAAGATGTTCATAATTGGGTCTCAGCCATACAGTGTTCCAGCACTCATCCCTCAACCAGTGCCCCATTCCCACCACCAGTGTCCCCACATTCCCTCCCACCCACCCCCAACCTGCCCCATAGTAGGCGCTTTTTCTTTTTCTCTCTTTTTCTCTCTCTCTGTATCTCTCTCTTTTCTTACACATTGTGGCTTGCCCTACAGACATTTAGGATTTATCATGTAAGTCTCTTTATGTATATTCAGTAGTGAGTTCCAGTCTGACATTACCATTCCCCTAGCCCCATCAGCCTCCCCAGTTTGTTACAACTACAGTGATCGTTACAGTGATTATATGGGCAAGATCCTGGGAAGGGCCTGGTCCTAAATTTCATTATTATCTAAGCCTGTCATGTGGCCGCAGAGTGGCTGCACCCGGCACAGTTGTGGTTCTGGTCTGTCTTATCTCTGGCTTTGCTAGTTTTTGGGGCTGTGGGCTTGTAGCCATGCCCACTGGGACATGGAGGTGGAAGGGATGGGGTGAGGGGCCCTGATACCTGCTCCAAGTCAGCTGGCGTGACCACCTCACACACGTGTCTGCTGACCCTAGGAGCTGTGTTGAACCTTCCCAGGGGCTGAGCCATTTTCTCCCTCCTGTCACTCCATGGGCTGCTCCACGTGGGTTGAGTGGTGCAATTATGAGTCTGGTCTGTCTCTTCTCCGGCTTTGCTGGTTGTGGTGGCTGTGAGCTCGTAGCCACGTCTGCTGGGACATGGAGATGGAAAGGATGGGGGGGCTCCACATGTTTTCACCTGAGAAAACATCTGTACCAGCTCTTTCTTCCACTTCTGGAACCACATTTGTATCCATCCCCTTCCTTAGATTTCTTTTCAGGTTCCTTTTCCACTGACATAAGTAAATGTAGATTTATGTTCTGTTCCCAACTTCCTTTTTTCTATAACTAAAAATTCTTTGCCTTCTTTGTTTTTATGTTGGAGTTGTTAACTTTCCATGTCAGTTCATACATAGCTTCCCATTCTGATTCATGATGGTGGGATTCTTTATGGTGTTGGGTTTATCCTCATGTTAACAAGTCTGCACTTAATAAGTTTGCACTAGACAGCTGCTTGGTTTCAAGTTGTTTACTCTTACTGATATAGCGAGTAAACTTGAATATAGGCCACTATGTACATATTCATGTGGAGAAATTTCTAGAAGTTTAATTGCTGGCTTAAAAATATGTTTGAAGGAACAGAAAGATAGTGTCAAAGATAGAGCTCTTGACTTTCCTGCAGCTAATTCCAAGTCCATATATTCCTGAGCTGATCCCCAGCACCACATGGTCTCCAAGAGCACTGACCAGTGGAGCAGCATCGCACCTCGCTCTGAGCTGTCTGCTCAATTGGCCACATGTGTCCACTGAGCACTGCTTGGGAGGCCTCAGTAAACAAAAGCAAACATTTTTAAATTAGCTTTTGTAATTTTTACTGATAATACTAAGTTATTTTCACTAAAAGTTTTACTAATTTGCATTCCTATAAGCAAGTTATTAGTTTCTCACAGTTTTGA
This sequence comes from Cryptotis parvus, assembly GCA_021461705.1. NCBI lineage: Eukaryota > Metazoa > Chordata > Mammalia > Eulipotyphla > Soricidae > Cryptotis > Cryptotis parvus. Next base: position 191,461 of record JAJIBD010024095.1, read on the forward strand.
CATCAGAGCTGAAAATATTTATCTTAACATTTGGGCCCAATTGATAAAATATGTGTATTTGGGCCCATCCAGTACAGTAAGTGCTGCAGGTTTCTTGCTATGATTAAAACCAAGTAACTTCATGCATGTATATACAGGTGTGTGTAGGTATGTGTGTATATATATGTATATATATGTGTGTGTGTGTATATATGTATAAATGTGTGTATGTATATACACACATATATCTATTTGTATTTTCATTTGTTAAATGAAAAGAAATTTTCATTTCTATTTTTTTCAAAAAGTGGGAAAAGACCCACTTTTCCCTCGGCCTAGGTCTTTTCCTTATACATCTCTAGGAGATTTTAGGAGAGAAAGGCTTATCTGTGATAGAAATTGGACATGTTTTTCCTGTCTGTCATTTAACTTTTTGACTTTTTTCTTTTCCTCCCTACCTTTCCCTCTGTGACGTTGTGATGAGCAGGGCTACATTTGGCTGTGTGGCACCCTAGACTGCTATGCTCACTAGAAGGTGCACTCCTTTTGCTGTGGTGCTTACACAGGTGCAATGAGGGTCACCCTCTCCTGAATGTAGATGTGCTGATGTACCTTCTGGACGTAGTGCTGGTACATCTGTTGAGTCCCAGTATTAGCCGAGGATTGCTTTTCACCGTGCTCTGTCATCTTCGTTTACATTGTGGTCTCTCCAATGTATCTGGTGTGCATGGAAGGGGCCCATGTGCTGGGAATCACAAACAGCAGAGCTGCCAGCATCATGCTCTACCTATGTGGGTGGCACCAGGGGTCGAACTTGCAGCCTCCTGCCTGCTAGACAGGTACTTTCATGACTGAACTATCTCCTAGTCCCTGACTGTACTTTTTCTTCTGGATTTCATGTGATTGAATATGTCCGTCTTTTCTCATGTCTTAATGGGATTTAGGTTAAAGATAGAAAAGCCTTTTCTGCTCCAAGGTTATAAGAGTACTAGATGAAAAAACTATCAGTTTTGTCATCTGATTCTTCATGGTTCTATTTTTCTTATTTTAACCTTTCATCTAAATGCTTTAATATTGCCTTATAGTATAGTGTTTGACCTCACACTTTTTTCAGATTGTTATCCAGCTGCGTGACAACATTTATTGAATAACAGATGGTAATTCAGTGCCCTGATTTATTTGCAACTTTTTCATTTTTCTGTTATATGTGTGTGCATTTGTATATGCACGTATACATGTTTTTAAAAGATTCACTGTATCACTGTCTTCCTGTTCATCATTGATTGGCTCAAGCGGGCACCAGTAACATCTCGATATGTCCTGTCTCATGCTAGTAGTGCCCAAGGGCACCTGCTTGCTCCAGGAACATAAAGTCCTCAAACCATTCCATCAGGTCATGGGAATGAGGTATATAATTGTTACTGGTATTTGGCATATCAAATACTACACGGGTAGCTTGCCAGGCTTTGCCGTGTGGGTAGCATACTCTTGTAGTCATCTCTGAATCCAGCATTTATTGATGAACCACGTGGCCACTTGCGCCACATGAGCCAAGCTGTGATAGGCTGGTCTACTGGGTGGAGTTCTAACAAGAGGGAAGTCGGATGTGTATAATGGAGGCCCTCATGGAGTGGGGCTCGTCTGGCTTGTTGCAAGGCTCTACTGGGTGGCGGGCCAGAGTTAGAACCCGCCATCTCTCCTGGGTGCCTCGTGAGCGGCTGGGCACAGGGAGAGCCAGTAGCAGCTCTGCCCCCATGTCTGTGAGATTATATTTACAAGATTATATTTTAAAGTTTATATTTAAAAGATTATATTTTAGATGCTAGAAAAATTCTGAATTTTCCTCTTGCAGATGTGGAAGATTTTTAAAATGCACAGTATGAAGTCAACACTTGAGATATTTGAAGTGTGAAGTTCTGTGACATTGAGTACATCTCCCTGTACCACCATCATCCCCATTCCTTCCACTATAAGACTTGAACCAAACACACCATTCGTTTTATGATTTGCACCATTTCTAAGGTAGAGGATTGTTGGGGAGCCAAAAGCCGAAAGCTAAAAGGCCCAAAAGGCAAAAGTTAAAAGTGAAGCGTCCTCAAGTCAGCCCCTTATATACACCAAAGTAATCCAACCGGGAGGGGCATGTCAACAAAGAACTCTAAACAGAGTGTAGTGCCACACCCTATTGCAGGTATAAACAAAGGTTACACCAAGGACTAATCCCGAGATTATCTCTTATGTAAAACACTGGAGAGAGAGGGCTGATATAAAGTGATACATCTTAACTTCATGAGGTTCATGTAATCTAGATGGTACCCACAAGGTCCTTCTTATTATCTGCACCAGGGTGATTCTGAGTATCTTGTACTGAAAGGGTCACAGTCGCCTGCTTAGAGCAAACTAGTATGATCCTTCCTGTAGTCTTCCTATAGTCTCAGCGTAGCCAGGGTGGTAGTCTCCTGGTAAATTCTAACTGTCCCACGTTGGGTGCAGTGGGTATAAAGAGGAGCTGTGCCCAATCTAAAAAACAGAAGTCTTAGTAGATGTATACGTCAGAAGTTATTCAATCAAGGTGACTTCTGTAACTGCCACACCCTCTAGCAGTGTTTACATAGAAGAGAGTTCTCATTAGAATGAACCTTGACTTAAGTAGATTAAGCTGGGAGTGGGCAAAACAACAAAACTCCCAGAATAGCTAAACCTGTCCTCCAACAGAGGATGATTCTTAAATGTTAGACTATGGGACAGTGCCTCTTAATACTGAAGAACGACTCTTCCGGTTTCCCAGATGTATTCACTGTATTTTTGCTGATTCTGTGTTGCTAGTTTGACTTTTCGTGTGCAAATTGTCATACTGTTTTAATACTTAAATAATTAGAATATCTTTATTTGTTTTGGGACTAGCTATGGAGGTGTTCAGAGACTCTTCTAATGAGGTGCTTAAGGGGTCTGCAGAGGGGAAACATGGTGCCAGACCCTTGGAGCCATGCCTCAGCTTTTAATATAATCATATCATTTCCTGTTCACTGAGCGTCTTCAGAATTACTGCCCCCAAACACTATTATGCTCACTTCTCAGGGTAAAGGTGGCAACTTCTTTTATTTATTCATTCGTCTATCTATCTATCTATCTATCTATCTATCTATCTATCTATCTATCTATCTATCTATCTATCTATCTATCTATCTATCTATCTATCTATCTATCTATCTATCATCTATCTATCTATCTATCATCTATCTATCTATCTATCTATCTATCTATCTATCTATCTATCTATCTATCTATCTATCTATCTATCTATCTATCTATCTATCTATCTATCTATCTATCTATCTATCTATCTATCTATCTTTAATTTTGGGTTGCACCCGGCAATGCTCAGGGGTTACTCCTGACTTTTCGCTCAGGAATTACTCTGGGCGGTGCTGGGTGGGACCATATGGGATGCCGTGAATTGAACCTGGGTCGGCTGCGTGCAAGGCAAATGCCCTACCCGCTATACTATCACTCCAGCCCCAAGAGGGCAACTTCTTACTGACGCCTGTAGACCTTCTTTGTCTTTATCTAGTTTTATAAAAACTTCTGATTTATATATATATATATATATATATATATATATATATATATATATATAAAGTTTGGGGCCACACCTGAATATGCTCAGGCTCACTTCTGGCTCTACACTTACGTCCTTGTGGTTCTCAGGGGACCATATGGGGTTCTAGTGATTGAACTCGTGATAGCTTCATGCAAGGCAAAGCCTTACAGGCTGTACTGTCTCTTCAACAATTGCTGAAAACTGGGATTAAAATTTGCACATTGATGACCTTACTAGGTTTGAAGCTCTGCTCTCAGTCTTGGATGAGAGCAGCTTCTCTCAAGATTGTGTGACTTCTTGACTTTATTCTCTTGTAATTGTTACCTAAGCATTGCTGTGGGAGGTTCAGTCCTTGAATGGTTGGCATGAAAGGGAAGCGCACCATGAGAGTTCTCAGGTTCCTTCTTTCCTTTCCTCTCGTACAGAATGCAGTCTTTTTTAGCAGTGTAAGCAGTGTCCTTATGATGATGAACCATAAATGTTTGCAGCTACATCAGGATTTAATGTGTTCCACTAATGCATTTACCTTCAGTAAAACTTGTTGTTTTGCCAGTTATTCCTATTAAATTTTTAGCATTTTAAATATTGTATTACTAGGACCTTGGCTTTATTTGCATTTATAGATCATAAACGCAAATCCTTTTTTGTTTGTTTTTCTGAAGAATCCAGTAAATCCGTGGAAAATGGCCTTCAGTGAGCTTACGTCTAGGACGGCGCTTCTCTCGATAATTGGATCAAAGATGCTGGTAAGTAACCAGATTTCCTATCCTTCCTATTTATGTCAGAATCCCATATTTAATAGGATTTCACTAAACTAGAATGAGAGATTGGCAATCTACCCCTTTGTCACAGAATGCCAATTATTGAATTTTATTACTAATTGGTAATGAAGACTTGGGTTTCATTTGAGATATGTACAAAGATAGTTCTACACAAATGTCCGTTACAATGTTTGTGATAAGGGAACAACTTTAATATCCATTGAAGGGAATTGGTTCATCCATGACAGTATCTTCCTATTTGATAACCCTTAGAAGTATTTCAGGCACCTTGCTCTGAGGCTTGCTTCTGGGATAATGGCCTTAAGGGAGATGAGTTAACTGACTGCAATCCTGAGTTGGACTGACAGCATCCCGCGGGCTGTGTGGGAGAGCGGCTTGGGGTGGGGTGTCCCAGACACTATAAAATGTATGCTTTTACATTTTATAAAATGCCCACCCTAACATAAAAATTTAATGCCAAGACATTTGAAATATATTAAATAAAAGTAGATTGTAAAACCCCATATATTTTTTTGGTGAGGGTTTGTAGTTATTATTGTGCCGTAGAAATATGGGTGATTTCTCTTTATGTAACTATATCTGTTTATTTTCAAATCACTTGAATGTATGTTGCTCTTAAAATAAATCACATGCATGCGGGCCAGTGTGTGCAAAGTGGTCAGCCCTTACCTAGCATACACAGGACTCCGAGTTTGATCCCAGGCACTTGTATAGCTCTCACAGCATTATTGGAAAGAATAACTCTGGTGCCTTACCAGCAGCGGACTTGTTAGTTCAGGTAGTGCTGAGTGCCCTAGCACCCAGCTCTAGGTATAGTTCCCGTGGAGGAAAAAGCACCTAAGCCAAAAAGATAATACAGAGGTTTAGGTTCGTGTCTTGCATGTAGCCAACCCTGGTTTAATTCCCAGTGCCACATAGTCCCTCAGGCTTCTCCTAGTGCGGTCCTGAAGGCACCTGTCCACAGCTGGAGTGGTCTGGCGAGATCATGTCCCAGACCTACGACTGAACCACAGACCAATTGACTGGCAGGACGTGATACCCTGTGCCAATTGGGAGGATAAGGAAAAACCCATTATAGAAAGAAAAAATTATTGAAAGTGCATTAAGTAGTACAAAATATTTAAAAATATATTTAAACAAAATTTAATAGACAGAGAATTAGAGCTTTATTTATTTATTTATTTATTTATTTATTTATTTATTTATTTATTTATTTTTGCTTTTTGGGTCACACCCGGCGATGCTCAGGGGTTACTCCTGGCTCTGCACTCAGGAATTAATCCTGGCGGTGCTTTGCGGACCATATTGGATGCGGGGATCGAACCCGGCCGGCACCGGCTGACTGCGTGCAAGGCAAACGCCCTACCCGCTGGGCTATCGCCGGCCCCAAGAATTGGGACTTTAAAAAGCTAATATAAACCTCAATATCATCAGCACTTACCCCTCGGGTTATAGTTGAAAACACTGAGGCCCAGAGATGTGTGTTTCCCGCCATGACCACTTCAGATGAGTTCTTACCACCCAGAGAGCTTGGGCTAGCGCCCAGAGAGCTTAGCACCCAGAGAGCAATCTCCTGATTGCACAGGAGGAAATCAGCCCCTTCTTGGCAATGACCACAGGGGGACTATGTTTAGTCTACCTAGATTAAAGCAAAGTTAGGCTGGTCCCATGGTTGTCATTTCTCAGTAGATGGTTAAAGACCAGTTTTATTTTACTAAGGAAGATTTCAGCAGTTTTGCCCTGAGAAAAGCCAAGGACCTCTTTCAGTATCTCATTCCTGTAGATTTTACTCTGATAAGGGAAATGGGGAATGGCTGTTTTCTTCCATCTTTTGTATAGTGTTCAGAGAACACATGCTTCTTTGGAGGCCTTCTTATTCTGAAGGTTTAGAATAGAGTGTTCTTATAAAGTCAATATTTATATTTAATTACTAAATTTTTAGTTGTTTTTCAGAGCAGAGGAGCACTTGTTATCTAAACTGTTTGCTCTTGGAAACACAGTAGATTTCATTAATATTTTTTAAAAAATTTTTAATTAAAAAATCTGGGAGGAATCCACACCTAGGGGTGCTCAGTGCAGCTCCTAATTTAGTGTTTGGGGTCAGACTTGGTGATGCTCAGGAGATCACATGGTGCCAAGGATCAAACATGGGCACCCACATACAAAATATGTGTCCCCCTCCCATTGACCTATGCATGGCCTTCTTCAGATAGACCTGTTTAGAAGAATAAGTCATTTGCAATCCAACTCTTGCTGTTTACTGACTCATTCAGGAACACAGGAGATTCAGGTAATCAATATCCCAATGCCAGAGCCAAATGGATTTTGATAATGAGTATATATTGCCAAAAGTATTAAATGTTTTGCTTTTAAAAGAACCATTTCAGAATTCTAGTTCCAGTTTTACCCATGAAATACTTAGCTAGAAAAGCTGAGTCAAGAAAATGAAAGACAGAGAGCTTTTGGAAGCTTCAGGGAGAGGCAGAGAGCCCTGGAAATGGATGTGAACAGTGCAGGGAAGAGGAAAGGAAGAGTCCAGCCTGTTAAGTTCTGCAGTTAGGTTTACTTGAAGTCTTGGGAGGAGGAGAGAATATTCGGGGATGTGTAAAGAGACCTAGATTTAAGTTGCTGCACTACTGTAGAGTAGTTGGGTAATTTTGAATAAATTAACATCTATGAGTCTCAGTTTCTTGGTGAGCAAAATAAAGATGAGAATATACTTACTAGCCACCAAATAATTTGCATAAAATTGCCTGTGTTTGGGAAAGCATCTCAACACAAATGATGATGGTGTGATAATGTATTTTCATAAAATGCTTTTCATATATCCCTTTTCTTTTTGTTGGAGCCCTGGGGGATTAGCATGTCTTAAATTGAGAGTACATCTTCTGACACTATCATCAGGTATAACCAGGGAGCTTTAGCTTAGGCTTACTGTATTGATCTTTGAGAGACAGCAGGAGTAGATTATGGTTATCTTAATCCAGTTTTATTTTATTTTACTTACTTATTTCGGTTTTGGGGTCACAACCTGTGGTACTGAGGACTTACTCATGGCTCTGCACTCAGGGAATCACTCCAGGTGGGGCTTAGTGGACTATATGGGGTACCAGAGACTCATCTTAATCCAGTTTTACTGTGTTTACCCCGGAAGGCAAGCATGATCAAGGGCTAAGAATTTCAAGCGTGTTCTTGGCTTTGACCTTCATTCTGAGCAGCCTTAGCAAATCTCAGTGATATTCACTGTTTTTCTGATTGCTAGAGAGGTGGTCATGAATAGTTATTTCATGGTGAAAATTCTATAGTTACCCAATTTTGAACATTTGTATTAATATTTAAGGTGTAAGAGGGATGTCATTCTGTATGTTAAAAAATAAAACCACAATTCATAGAACTTAAGCTATAAGAGCATTTATCATGGCTCCTCAGTAAGAAACGTCCAGTATTTAAATACTACAATTACATTTTGGACTATGAAAACTGAAGGCATTTTAATGTATAAAAAGCAACTTTTGGGACCTGAGCAACAGAACACCAGGTAGGGCACTTACCTTGCACACCGACCAGACCAGGTTTGATCTCCTGCATCTGTATGGTCCCCCAAGCCCACCAGGAATGATCCCTGAGTACAGAGCCAGGTGTAAATCCTGATTGCCATGGGGTGGGTCCCCCACAGAAGAAACTTTCCTTATATTTGGATAATAATTGTGAATTTTATAATTTAGTTGAGATCTGTTTGTTGTTGTTGGAGTAGAAGACTTTTGCTGTACCAAACCTAGAAGTAAATGTTTGCTTTTCATCTCAGCATCTTCATCTTATTGGAGTTTAGTGTATACTCTTTTGTACATGCTACATGCTTACAAGTTGATAGAAAGAAAATTTCATTAATATTCTACGTGCTTTTGCTTCTGTATCATATTTTCTCTTTCTGGAACACTCTTAGAAACATACCGCTCAGCTGGCAGTCAGTCAGAACTCCAGTGATCACTGGTTTGTAGACTGTCATAGAAACACACTGCTTGGCTGGCAGTCAGTCAGAACTCCAGTGATCACTGGTTTGTAGACTGTCATAGAAACACACTGCTCAGCTGGCAGTCAGTCAGTCAGAACTCCAGTGATCACTGGTTTATAGACTGTCATAGAAACACACTGCTCGGCTGGCAGTCAGTCAGAACTTCAGTGATCACTGGTTTGTAGACTGTCATAGAAACACACTGCTCGGCTGGCAGTCAGTCAGAACTCCAGTGATCACTGGTTTGTAGACAGTCATAGAAACACACTGCTCAGCTGGCAGTCAGTCAGAACTCCAGTGATCACTGGTTTGTAGACAGTCATAGAAACACACTGCTCGGCTGGCAGTCAGTCAGAACTCCAGTGATCACTGGTTTGTAGACAGTCATAGAAACACACTGCTCAGCTGGCAATCAGTCAGAACTCCAGTGATCACTGGTTTGTAGACTGTCATAGAAACACACTGCTCGGCTGGCAGTCAGTCAGAACTCCAGTGATCACTGGTTTGTAGACAGTCATAGAAACACACTGCTCGGCTGGCAATCAGTCAGAACTCCAGTGATAAATGGTTTGTAGACTGTCATAGAAACACACTGCTCGGCTGGCAGTCAGAGCTCCAGTGATCACTGGTTTGTGGACTGTCATAGAAACACACTGCTCGGCTGGCAGTCAGTCAGAACTCCAGTGATCACTGGTTTGTGGACTGTCATAGAAACACACTGCTCGGCTGGCAGTCAGTCAGAACTCCAGTGATCACTGGTTTGTGGACTGTCATAGAAACACACTGCTCGGCTGGCAGTCAGTCAGAACTCCAGTGATTGCTGGTTTGTAGACTGTCATAGAAACACACTGCTCGGTTGGCATTCAGTCAGAACTCCAGTGATCACTGGTTTGTGGACTGTCATAGAAACACACTGCTCGGCTGGCAGTCAGAGCTCCAGTGATCACTGGTTTGTGGACTGTCATAGAAACACACTGCTCGGCTGGCAGTCAGTCAGAACTCCAGTGATCACTGGTTTGTGGACTGTCATAGAAACACACTGCTAGGCTGGCAGTCAGTCAGAGCTCCAGTGATCACTGGTTTGTGGACTGTCATAGAAACACACTGCTCGGCTGGCAGTCAGTCAGAACTCCAGTGATCACTGGTTTGTGGACTGTCATAGAAACACACTGCTCGGCTGGCAGTCAGAGCTCCAGTGATCACTGGTTTGTGGACTGTCATAGAAACACACTGCTCGGCTGGCAGTCAGTCAGAACTCCAGTGATCACTGGTTTGTGGACTGTCATAGAAACACACTGCTTGGCTGGCAGTCAGTCAGAGCTCCAGTGATCACTGGTTTGTGGACTGTCATAGAAACACACTGCTCGGCTGGCAGTCAGTCAGAACTCCAGTGATCACTGGTTTGTGGACTGTCATAGAAACACACTGCTCGGCTGGCAGTCAGAGCTCCAGTGATCACTGGTTTGTGGACTGTCATAGAAACACACTGCTTGGCTGGCAGTCAGTCAGAGCTCCAGTGATCACTGGTTTGTGGACTGTCATAGAAACACACTGCTCGGCTGGCAGTCAGAGCTCCAGTGATCACTGGTTTGTGGACTGTCATAGAAACACACTGCTCGGCTGGCAGTCAGTCAGAGCTCCAGTGATCACTGGTTTGTAGACAGTCATAGAAACACACTGCTCGGCTGGCAGTCAGTCAGAGCTCCAGTGATCACTGGTTTGTAGACTGTCATAGAAACACACTGCTCGGCTGGCAGTCAGTCAGAACTCCAGTGATCACTGGTTTGTGGACTGTCATAGAAACACACTGCTCGGCTGGCAGTCAGTCAGAACTCCAGTGATCACTGGTTTGTGGACTGTCATAGAAACACACTGCTCGGCTGGCAGTCAGTCAGAACTCCAGTGATCACTGGTTTGTAGACTGTCATAGAAACACACTGCTCGGCTGGCAGTCAGTCAGAACTCCAGTGATCACTGGTTTGTAGACTATCATAGAAACACACTGCTCGGCTGGCAGTCAGTCAGAACTCCAGTGATCACTGGTTTGTAGACTGTCATAGAAACACACTGCTCGGCTGGCATTCAGTCAGAACTCCAGTGATCACTGGTTTGTAGACTGTCATAGAAACACACTGCTCGGCTGGCAGTCAGTCAGATCTCCAGTGATCACTGTTTTGTAGACTGTCATAGAAACACATTGCTCGGCTGGCAGTCAGAGCTCCAGTGATCACTGGTTTGTGGACTCTCAGGCTACCTGGCTTCCTGTCATCTGCTTTCATCTGTGCTCTACTCACACTCTTCGTGCTCATTCCAAGGAGAATGTGCGTGAAACTCTCCTCTCAACAGCCTTTTGCCCCTGAAACTCAGAACTCACCTTGCCCTGATCCTTTGGTAATTTATGGGCTAACGGGCTGAGTGAGAATGAACTTTAAATGTTGCTGAGTCCCCTCCCCCACACTCTGACTGTGGACATCTTGTCCTACGGACCCCATTACCTCACCTCCCATAGTGGGGTGAGCTCCCTGTTCAAAATGATGCAACTATTGCCAGGAGAAGAGGCAGGAACAGTGAACAGCTGTTGGGGGATGCAGTGAACCTGTTCTATCTCCTGGCCCCAGCACTAGGTTCTGATTCAGTTGGATCAGAGTTATTTGGGGCTAGTTCATTTCTCAGTACCTCAGGGGTGACGTGCTGTGTAGAGAGAATTGAGAGCTGCTATAGTAACAGTAGCCAAGTTTACTGGGGTGGGGTGCTTTCTGTCTGTCCACTTAATAGAGGTAGATTCCTAGGAGGGTGCTGAGTGAAATTGTTATCTGAAAGTGGGGTGGTCAGCCACGTAAGTTTGGGAATGACTGACTTTGGCTGTGCTAGATTCCTTGCATATAACTCACTAACTCCTCTTTGTGATACTTGATGTTTTAAGCTCAATTCATGGAAGGTAAAACTAGCACAGAAAGTTAAGTCAGGGCCAGAGCAACAGTGCAGTGGATAGGATACTTGCCTTGCATGTGGTTACCCAGATTTATCCCTGGCACCCCCATATGGTCCCCTGGCCCCTAGGAGTGATGCCCGAGTGCAGAGCCAGAAGTAAACCCTGAGCACAGCAGAGTGTGGCTCAAACAAGCAGAAACGTTAAGTCTGTCATCCCAGGATCCTCTAATGAGTCCACAGAAAAACCCTGGTTTAAATCCCAGGCCCCTAACTCCAGAGCTTGACTGAAATAGGATAAATATGCTTGGTGTTTTATTGTTTGCTTTAAAAATAATATTCAATTAAATTTATCAGATATGATGAATTTCTCTATTTCTTTAATTCATAGAACTTAAAGTCACAGTCAGGATTGGGTGGGATATGTGTGTGTTGTGTGTCTGTGGTATAATGTGTGTGTGTTGTGTGTGTCTGGGTGTGTCTGTGTATGTGGTGTATGTTGTGTGTGTGTATGCGTGTGTCTGTATGTGTGTTTTGAGGTTATATCCAGCAGTTCTCAGGGACTATTCTTGGTTCTATACTCTGGGGTCACTCCTAGTGGCACCCACAGGACCAGATATGGTTCCAGGGGGGCACAGAAAGGGCTTCAGAAAAAGGGTGTGTTCTTAAAATGTTAAATTGCAGGAAAAATATTTGTTTAAAACGTATTTTCTTCAGCTTCCTGAGGCAGCCAGAAAGTTTTTCTTGGCTTGTTTTCTTTCTACTAGTGGAAGAATAGAAAGATGATATAATATTTTTTTTGCCCTCCTGCTAGGTCAATAAAATTTATCTCTAATTTAGATACTTACATATGAGACTTGGGATGAGGAAGATTTCGTTTTCATTTATACACATGAAGTTTGTTAATGACAGAAATCTTTAAAATTTTTTATAAAGAAAAAATCATTTCTACTGTGTCCCTGAAAAAGTGAGAAAGTTGATCTCTTTTCAGAGTTGTTTTGGGGGACTGGTTTTTAGTCTTTATATTATTGGAGGTTAAGAACTAGGTATGTTACTGTGATTTATGGTGATTATGTATTGAATTTCCCACTGATAGAAGATATCTATCAAAACTCCATCAGTTCTCATTCCATCCCTGGCTCCTCAACTGTGTGATAATTTTCCATGAGGGAGACCGCTCCAGTGAAGTGCGTCTGTGGCTTGGTTTCATTGCGGCCTTCTTATTGCACTGTTCACCCCAAGGTTCTGGGAAACTCCCCATTGTTAAGGAGGAGAAAAGGGGCTCACAGAAGCCAGAAAAGACTTTGGTGGCACATACTTGGAAACCTGATTTAAAGCTTTTCCTGAACTAAAACCATCACTTGATCACTTGACATCCCGTTATTCATTGATTTGCTCGAGCGGGCACCAGTAACATTTCCATTTGACCCTATCACATGCTAGTGTAGCCCAATGGCATCTGGTTGCTTCAGGAATACGAAGAGCCTCAAACCGTTTGTTCAGGATCTTGACGAAGAAGTCTGACTATCTTGTAGGTGGGCAGCCACGTGATCTTTTGACATCCCGTGGGGTCCAGTTGGTAATGGCTCTAGTCCAGCAGTTGTCTCCAAATCGCATTACATGTCCAACCCATCTGATTTTCGATGCCTTGGCAAACGAGACAATGTCCCTGACTCTGGAACAGCGATGGAGGTTGGAGCTCTGGATTCCTTCTTTCACTTGAGTGAGGCGTGATATTCCAAGCATAGCTCTTTTGATTCCTTTTTCGGAGACCCAATTCCTCTTTGTCATGAACTAAAGCCATGACAAATCTTAATATGAGGACAAACTTTTCCAATAATGAAAGCTGTTTTTATGAACATTGGCAAGGAGATTTTGCCAAAAAAAATTTCCTTTTGTACCCAACCTTTGATACTGCTGTTCCTGTTGTAAACGTCAGTAGCTCCTTTAATGGATTCCTGTACCCTCTCTGATCACGCTCTTTCCTTCCCTCTCTGACATTCTGGATACTTTTGACTCCTTCCACACAATCATTCTGCCCTTGGTTAGCAATATCTGTCTTTTTGCAAGCCATTCCACTGAATGTCAGCCCCACAAAGAAATACAGAAGTTAAATTCAATTAAAAAGTCGATGTCCCATAGTGAGGCACGTGGCATGCCACTGTTTCCATGTTGGCACTTTACAGCGCTCATAAAGCACTGAGCGGTACTGTGGGCTAGTCACTTGTTTGTTTCACCTATTATTCCCATTAAGCTCACCCTTCCTTCTGTACAAAGACTCAGGCATACATCCATTGCATCATTTGGGCCACACTGGACTTGATAAGTTGAGGAAAAATTTCATTCCTCTCTTGAGATCCCTTTCGCTGTTAGCATGTTTGGAATAAGCTCTTTCTTTTCTGCTTGTTTATGGCACTTCCTTGGTCATATCAAATTTCTAAATATCTTGAGTTCTGCTCCAGAGTTGACTCAGGATTTATTTATTATTTTTAAGAGGGTATGTTTGTCGGGACTTTTGAGAAGTCTGTGGACTACAGAGTAAATGATCTGTGATAGCAAAACCCAGTTGTGAATCATCCAAGTGGCAAAGGTGTATTCTCCAGCCACATCGTTAGTGGCTTATGTGAGCATGAGCTCTTGTCTCCACCTTCCCCAGCCTGCGTCACTCTGTGCCTTTTCCTTTCTTTAAGCTTTGGAGCTATGCCCTTTAGTGCTCTGGGATCATCCTGGTGGTGCTTCGGGGATCTTGAAGTGCCCGGGATCAAACGCAGGGCAGCTATAAGCAAAGCATGCACTCCAGCTCTGTGAGCCATCTTCCCAGTACCCTTTCCCTTTTTATTTTTATTTTTTTTAACAAATAAACTTATCAATTGATATTGGTTGACTATCAGTTGATTCATATGTTGTTATTAGTCAAGACTGATATCAGTTGACTATATGCAGATATTATTCAAGGTTTAAATTTGTCAGATGTACTTGGAAATTTATCCATATTTATTTACCTTTATAGCTGCTTCAGCTTTATGGGTGCAAAATTATACCTGAGCTACTTAATATTATAGAATTACTTATATTTTAGTCTTTGCAATGCACTTGTCAGTTGTTCTGCTCTTCTGACTCAGAACTAGCAATTACCGATGGAATGTCTTTGTTTTTATTTACTTATTTATTCATTTTTGAGTTATAGCTGGTAGTGCTCAGAGTGAGAGCTCAGTAGTCAGAGTCAGGCTTACTCCTGACTCTGTATTCAGAGAGCACTCCTGGCCGTGCTTATAGGATAATTAATATAAGGGTTCTGGGTATACCTTATATTAAATCTGATTGTCACTTTCAAGGCAAGCACCCAACCTGCTATACTATTTCTCCAGCCCAAAAGTTACCAGTTTAGTTTTAATTTAATTTTAATCTTTACACTGAAAATTTTTGCTTATTTAGTTTTTAGTTTCTTTGTATACATTTGTGAGGCTAGTGCAATTTTTGCTCAACTTCAGCTTGATTAACCCACTTTTTCCACTCCTAGAGCCCACCCTCGTAATGATGCTGACAATTTTTTCTATTATATGATATGCCCTATGTGGAAATGTCCTGGTTTTTTTTTTTTTTTGGTGGGGGGGAACTAAAAAGAGTGTTAAGTGGCAAACACAAATGTATGTCACAGGTGGAAAAAATGCTCCAAGGTCACCAGTAGTTATAAAAGAATGGTAGAACTTTGCTGGCTACCATTTATCCTGTAAGTCTACCTGAACTCTGAACTGGACCCTGGAGATGAACCATGTGGGCAGTTTCCCTGACACAGTCCCATGCCTTCTGGTCCTTGGTTTGGATTAGGCCAATGATGAGCTCCAGGAGACTGGAGAGAAGGAGAGTGTTGATTATGGATTCCTCTGAAGTCTTTCTTACAGACTTGCCTTGGGCTGATGGAATCTCACAGTTGAAGGTCACAACACCTTTCCATGCAGCTTTCTCCTCTTATTCTTCCTGAACTGATGACCACTACCTCCCTTTTCCCTTTGAGGTTTCTTTTTCTTGAGGAGGGATAGGGTCATACCCAGCGATACTCAGGGGTTACTCCTGGCTCTGGGCTCAGGAATCACTCAGGAATCCTGGCGGTGCTCAGAGGATCATATATTATGCTGGGACTCAAACCTGGTTCAGCCGCATGCAAGGTGAACACCTTACCTGCTGTACTACCACTCTAGCCCAGGCCTTTGAAGTGTTGAAGTAGAAAATGTCTCAATATTTCTAATCCTGTCACTAGCCCTTTCCAGATGTACCAGCAGTGATAGAGAGTATAGCCAGCTTACGCAGTCCACTCTCCATGTTAGACTATAGATACTAGCTCAGAGAAATTCTCATTGATGCTGTTACCTTTTGGATAACCGGATGTGCACTTACATCTCGTTTTGTCTTTTTCTTAGATCCAAGAGTTCAAGACTGGCTCCTCATGTCCTCGCCTCTGCCACAAACCATCATCCTGGGCCTCTATGTCTATTTTGTCACTTCTCTGGGACCAAAGCTCATGGAAAATCGAAAGTCTTTTGAACTCAAGAAAGCAATGATAACGCACAATTTTTTTCATAGTACTATTTTCTGTGTATATGTGTTATGAGGCAAGTGTCTTCACTCTTCCTAATTGGAGAATTTTGCCTGGGTCTTCCTGCTTATCTCTCCTTATTTGTTTCTTCTTGTGACTGTAACTCTTGGAGAATCAGTACACTTTAGAAGCCTGCATTTGTCTCTTCCATAAAAAAAAAAAATGTATGTGATGACCAGATATTCAATTTTCAGTATAAATTATCTCATATCTAGTGAGAAAAATTAACATAAAACCCAAGAACTTGAATAAGTCTTAAAATATGTTTGAATGAATCTATACATGTTCCTTTATTTATGGGCTCAGTCTCCACACACACACATACACACCCCCCCCCCTGCCTTCTGCTTGGGTTCAGCCTGTGCTGAGCTGCAGGAGCCTGAAGAGATTGATGGTAGTGTTGGGGTATTTACTGTGCCTCCTAACTCAAAAAATTGCCTTGGTATTCCTAAGTTGAGGGAACCTACACTCAGAGAAACTAAGTACCGTGTTTGCTATAACAACCTGCTAGGGAGAGAGAGAACTGAAGTTTGGAACCCAAACCTGTCACCCCTGACTCTGTAAAGAGCTGTCATGGACATAGCAGAGAGGTTTGGTCTCTGCATGCCCAGATGAATGCTCCCTCGTTGCTGTTCCTGGCCTCTGCCGCCTCATTTGCATAGTTTTCTGGAATTTCTTGCTTCCCTACTCACTGACTTCCTCACTCTTTTTTTTCCCTTGCTTTTTGGGTCACACCCGGTGACGCTCAGTAGTCCTGGTTCTGCACACAGGAATTACTCCTGGTGGTGCTCAGGGGACCATAGGGATGCCGGGGGACAGAACCCAGGTTGGCCAGATACAAGGCAACCGCCCTATCCACTGTACTATCACTCCGGCGCTGTCTTCCTCACTCTTTCCTTCTTAACTTCCTCTGCACCATAGCTTGTGCGTCCTCGTAACTGAAACCAAGAGGGTCCACCGTGGCTCTTTTGATCCCTCTGGGCACCAGGGCTTTAGTACATGTGTGTTTCCTAGATGGTTCCTGACCATCAGTCCGCTCACCTTAAGTCTGCCCTGGCTTGTTTGACTTTAGGACTGGTGTTACTGCCTCCAGTTTCTTCCACTTTGTTTCCCAAATTAACTCACAGTTCATTCGCAGCATAAGTTCTGGGTCATGAGAACTTGAGAGAGATGAATAGTAGCGGGAAGCAGTGAAGCTGCATGTTCTGAGAACGTGATCAGAAAGAGGAGCGCAGCCCACCATTACATAGTGTTCTGAACAGAGCGAAGCTAGGAGGCCTGCGACTCATTTGCTCAGTCCTGTGTGTTAACTAGCTACCCTCACTTAGTGAAAATCACCTAATCTCTCTAAGCTTTGTTTCTTT
Source organism: Cryptotis parvus (assembly GCA_021461705.1). Taxonomy (NCBI): domain Eukaryota; kingdom Metazoa; phylum Chordata; class Mammalia; order Eulipotyphla; family Soricidae; genus Cryptotis; species Cryptotis parvus. Next base: position 208,721 of record JAJIBD010024095.1, read on the forward strand.
CATCTCATAAAGTCAGGATAGAGCCATATGTCTCTAGGTTCCTTCATGCTCTGCTATTCTTCAGTTCAGTGTCTGTGCTATTGATTGTGATATCCACAAATATATTAATTAAGAAACAAGCAAACAAAAAGCAGAAAAGGGACAAAGATCTGGTGCAAAGGGCTGAAGCACATGCTTTGCATGAGGAGCCCGGGTTCAATTCCTGTCATTCTGTGGTGACCTGAGTACTGCCAGGAGTACTATTGAGCAGTGAGCAAGGAGTATCCTCTGAACAGTTATATGTGCAGTGCTCACCCTCTCTTCCAAAACCCAAATGAAATCAGGCTTAAAGACTAAGGCTGAAGAATCCACTTATAAACAGTCACTTTTTGTTCTTGTTGTACAATGACAAGGCAGATGAAGTTTTGAAACATCTGAATTTGAGTTTATGCTTCCCAATTGCAACAATTAGTTGTTGCACTACTTATATGCCAATTGTAGGACTTACTAAGGGGCAGATAGAAATTATATATGACGGGGCAGGAGCGATAGCCCAGCGGGTAGGGGAGTTTGCCTTGCACGTGACCGGCCCACACCAGTCCGGGTTCAATCCCGGCATCCCATATGGTCCCCTGAGCACCGCCAGGAGTAATTCCTGAGTGCAAAGCCAGGAGAAACCCCTGAGCATTGCCGGGTGTGACCCAAAAAAGCAAAAAAAAAAGAAAAAGAAAAAGAAATCATATATGAAAATACATGTCTAAATCTCCACAGATTCTGTTGTATGGCCATAGCCAGTGGTGACCAGGGGCTATTTCTGGTTCTGTGTCCAAGAGTGACCCCTGGTAGTGTTCAGGAGACTATTTATGTCAGAGATCAAACAGGGTTTGGGACATGCAAGGCAAGCATCTTACATCCTGTGCTATCTCTCTGACCCATTCCGAAGGCTTCAATTTAATATCCAGAAAGCGTTAAGTCTTGATGCAGGTATATAGAAAAACTTTCATATTCCAACAGCCTCCACCCCAGAATACCTCCAAACATGGCTCATGGAGTGGGGTAGGATTTTATCTGGCGTATAAGAAGCCCCCACAACTTGGAATGCTAGGGCAAACAGGATAGAAGAGAAATATGTCAAAGTACAGTGTCCCACACTTACTTATTTTATAGTGATGGTTTGAATTTTTAATATTTTATAAATTATACATTTATAATATTTTACATTTACTTTATAATTTTATAAATATAAATATTAAAATATTAAATATATGTATAGAAATATAAATTATTAAAATATTTATATTTGTGTTATATTATAATTTTATATTTTATAAATTATGTTTACACTGATGGTTTGAATGTGCTAGTTTTGTGAATAATCGAACACTAACAGAGACCAGTGCAGAACCCATAGAAGGCCGAGCCACACAGCGTCTCCTGTTTAATGCTGTGCTTGTTTGGATATAGCCACACGAGGAACTGATCATACCACTTTGTAAAGGGCCTCAGTATTAGTATTAGTTGCATTAATCAAGAGTCTGTGTTCAAGAGAGGATGAAGATCCCTGATGGGTCAGGAGCATGTAATTCTGTGCCACAGTGTCTCGTTTCTTGAAGGAAATTTATTGACTTGTCTTTGTAAGACTTTTTCTCATCCAAGAAATATGTCTAACTTGCTCAAATTGTAATTCTTTCAGTATTTCCTGGCTTAGCAAGTTAGATTTTATGACTAAAATTAGTAGATCCACAGAAAGATAGTGCTTTTTTAAAAAAAAAAATACTGCATGATCTGAGCAGTTAGTTCTCCTTTGTTTCTTTTCTTTACACCATTAAGATGTCATTCTAGAGTGTCTGACCTTTGCTTCAGAAGTTAACTTTTTATAAAGCCATTACTATAGATTTAACAATAATTAAAAATAGAAATGTAGAATGTGCTTAGTGGAAAGCGGTGTGGTCATTATCACTGCTAAGGACGACATTCTGGGTGGAATGTTGGTTTTTAGAGAATACAATATCAGAGAGGAACTACTCAGATTTGTCAGAACCTGAAATTTAGATAGCTATCTACTGCATGAATTAATTTAAAAATTAGAACCCTTAGCTTTTTCATTTCAGATACTGTTCTGAAAGAATTTCCCACCATCATACTTAAAGAATGTCAATAAAATCTCTGCATTGTCCTGCAGACTCATGAACAATAGGGTTTTTCTTCTCACCACTAGCCTAAGGTCACTATGTGGGTGTGTTGGAATGAAAGCCAGCCAGATGACCCTCTTATTAATATTTCCTCAGGTCGAAAGTGTCCAGAGCACGTACAAATCTGAGCCTTGTGTTTGTCAGTCTTGGTTTTAAGGTCCATGACTGTCTGTTAACATTATTGCAATGACAGGAAAGCCCTAATGTGTCTGTGGCTGCTATGACAACATTGAGTGATTTTGATTTGCCATGTGATTGACTACCTGGGAAAACAGGAGATAATTTGAGTACCTTTTCCCTTTAGAATCCACATACATGCGAATGGGCATCTGTAAATAGATAGAGAATAAACCACCTGCGTATATTTATTGTTTAGGCAAACCACTCCCAGTGTTCCATTTTCATGTGTATTCTATTTGAAAGCTAATAATAATATAATAAGAACGCATATTATTTTATTTTCCGCCCCAAGAAATGGACATTTTGGTCCAAATAAATTTTATGTGAATAACACATTAGCTTATAATTTTCAAAATTATTGTTGCTTTGATGGCAGACAGGTCTCTTTGCAGGCTTCTCTCTAGTCATCTTGCCCTCTGAACTGAGTGCTGACTCAGCCCAGAACATAGCAGAGACACCATCAAAACTACTGTCATTGGACTTGTGGAGTGAATACTCCCTTCTTTAACTTGCATGTGCTCTCTTGCAGTTTGTGATGTCTGGCTGGGGCACAGGTTATTCATTTCGGTGTGAAATTGTTGACTATTCACAGTCACCTATGGCACTGAGGGTAAGTTTGCCTTTTGGAAGTTCTTAGAAGCAAAAAGTCAGGGTTAAGATCTTTGGACTTTGGGGGTTGGAGAAATAGTATAGGTGCTAAAACACATGTCTTGCATGTGGCCCATCCTGGTTGTATCCCAGAACCATGTGGTCCCCAGAGCATCCACTGAACCATGAGCTGTGTTGGCTGAGTGTGGTCAGAAAGGGTCCTTGGTACTCCTTAGCACACAAAATAGGATTTTTTTTTGTCAGTAACACTGAATATGGACACAGAATGAGCAGATGATTTTATTATTAACTTTTCTGTGTTGAGAGAAAAAGCAAAAGTTACCACAAGTATCAAAGTCAGGCATATGGTTTCCTTGTTTTGTTTAGTTTAGTTTTTGGTCACTTCCAGCAGAGTTTCAGGGTTACTCCCTGCTCAGTAACTGGGAATCTCTCCCAGCAGTACTCAGGGCACCACATACTGCAGAGAATCAAGCCCTGGCCTGCATGCAAAACATGCTCCAGTCCTTATAGCTACCTCCCTGACCCTGCGGTTTGCTATAAAATAAAAATTAGTACATTTTAGAAAAGTTTCTTGGATTTAAATTTATATATGACTCCTGAAAAATTAAAAAAATAGAGTGATCATAAATATAATAATATCACACCTGGTTAATATCTAAAAGAATTAAAAGCTGGGACCCAAAGAGATTATTTGAATGCCTATATCTATAGCAGCATTATTCATAATAGCTTTGACACAGAGACAATCTAAATGTCCATGGATGGGTGAATAAATAAGCTTCATGTCACTGAACTTAAAACCTTAAAAATATGAGTTTGAGAAATAATATACAGGGGTTAAGACACGTGCTTTGCATGCAGCCTCACGTGGTAGAAGGTGTCCTACGTTGGTGAACTTCTGAGTTTGACTTCCTGCACTGCTTGTGGTCCCATAACCCAGGGCGGCCTTGAGCATCATGGTCTGTAGCCTGTGTTGATCAGAGTACAGTGGACAGGCACTTGCATTGTACCCAGCAATCTTAGTTTGATCCCAAGCACTGCGTATGATCCCTCAAGCACTGCCCAGAGTGATGCCTAAGTGCAGAGGCAGAAGCCTGAGCACAACTGGGTGTAACCCAAGCACCCAAAAAAGCATTACTTCTAGCAGTGTTTGGGTGCTGGGGATTGAATCTAAATTGACTGTGTGCAAAGCAAGAACCTTACCTATGTACTATGTCTCCAGCCCATAGAATGATAAATTTGATGATATATTTATATTTAAAAATATATAAATATTTAATATTATCAAACTTACAATATATTTTCTATATGTATGTGTGTATATACATATATATTATGTATGTATATATACATATATACATATACATACATATATATACATATATAGTTGTTTTTTGGGTCACACCTGATGATGCTCACCCAGGAGCACCCAGGAGGGGTTACTTCTGGCACTTCACTCAGGAATTACTCCTGGTGATGCTTGGGGACCATGTGGGATGCTTGAAATCAAACCGAGGTTGGCCGTGTGCAAGGCAAACACCTTTCCTGCTCTACTATCGCTTTGGCCCTGATGTTATATGTATTTTGCTAAAATTAAAAGGCATAAAATTAATAATTGCATATCTCTGTGTGTTTGTGCAGATGGTACGCACCTGCTGGCTTTATTACTTCTCCAAATTTATTGAACTATTGGATACTGTAAGTATGTAGTCACCATATTTGGCAAATATTTGATGTACTATCGAAAGCAATAAATGGCTAGGTTTGGTTGTCTGATAACTTTTGTTATCTCTCCTCCTCAGGTATGCTTATATTATCAGCAGTTTTAGAGATGCAAGAGTAAAATCTTATTTTTAAGTCTCTTATAAATTCTAAGCCTTCTAATATATCTCCTGCCCAATTAGCATGGGCATGGAGCTGTCACAGTGCAAAATTTTACACCTTTCTGTAGTGAGCCAACAGTTTTTTTGAGACACAGGCTCTGGAAGGCAAGAGCACATATATTTTGCCTTTGGTTCTTTATATGTGAGTACTGTCTCTTATGCTCCTTTAGAGGAGAAATGCCTCAAAATTCATAAACTTACCAAGATTTAGTGTA